>JAQJVL010001746.1:20000-149611 GCA_035578905.1 Stictocephala bisonia | reverse complement strand
CCCTGCTCTGATCTAATAATTCTAAAATAACTTTTTCTGTAAATGGCTGGTTTTCATCTGTGGCCAAAAAGCCTTTTCCAGAATAAAATTCAATATGATACACATAGTTAGTCACGCTGTCACACAGTTCAAATTTCTTTATTCCAAATTGTTTATGTTTTTTATTTGGAAGGTATTGAATATATGGGCACCTATTTTTCATCCCAATAAGGGATTCATCAATACAAATATTTTGAGAAGGAATAAAAAACTGCTTGAAAAGATTATTTAGATGTCTGAAAAAGTAGCGGAACCTATGCCAAGGGTCATAGCATGGTTGACCTTTGGGTATGCTTTCAGTTGAAGTAAGATGAAAACTAGATAATATTGCTAAAAATCTATTACTTGACATGGTTTTTGAATAGAATGGATTTATCTGAGAATGTCTTGTATCCCAAAAGCTTGACATAGGTTTATTTTGACCATATAATCCCATATTTATTATAATAGCAAAAAACCTTTTCAATTCTGAAACAGTCACATTGGTCCATTTTGTTATTCTAAAAATTCTTTTTGGGTTACCTGAATCTCTCTTATTTTGAAATAGTTTTTCAGCGTACTTATTTGTCTCAACAGCAATTCTATTCCAAAAAGCATTTGTAAAAAATAGCATTACATAGTGTATGGGTTTACTGTTTCTTGGGGGGCAACTTCTAATGCCAGGATCTCGAACTTTGAACTTGATCCCTATGTCTAGGTCTGGCTCAGGGGGATACACTTTAATCCAAGGATTAGAATTGATAAGCTGTACATTACTGGGTGGAGAATTATTTACATTACTAGTACTAGGTCTGTTATTTACATTATTTACATCGTCTGTTTCCGTGTCGGAAGAATCCAGTTCGTCATTGCTAGGTTGGTATTCCTCGCCGCTACCAGAAGAATAATCCAATAAATTTGCAACAGGATCATCTAAATCTATATCACTATCACTGTCATCTACTTCTAACATGTCCCGAATATCATTAGATCTATCACGATAATCACTACGCTCATCCATTTTCATAAAATCATAACAACTCCGAACGTACACACAGCACGACAACAATCCAAGATGGCTAGGCTAGTTACCGCCAGTAGCATCAGCTGAAACTAGACATCGGTTCATCGGTTGTATTTCGATACTCGCCTGGTTAGTATCGATACTTTAGAACCAGTTTTAAAACCACTAATCGATAGTTCATAATCTGCCAATTACATAGATATCGCAATAATTTGATTATGTCAAACGGTCGCCTAGCAACAACGCGTATAAAAAAGGCTTGCACAGCTGTCGGTAAACCGACCTATAACATTTTGGCGGGCGGAAAACCTGTCGGTAAACCGACAATAAACAAGAGGAGGGTTAAGGGTTAAAAATGACGAGTGAGCGAAAACAACTGCCCGAGGTGATCACTTCTGAGTGCAGTGGAGTTTGCGAGGCGACTTTAGTACATAATCAGAGCCGATTGGTAATGCTTGTGCTTCTTTCCACTGTGAAACCGCACAGTGCCGGCTGGTATCGTCACTGTCGACTGTTGCTCTGTCTAAATAGTGGAACGCCAATCATCATTTTGACTGCATTGTTGACGTTTTACATTCTTTCTCAGTAGAACATCTGCAGACACACTATATGTCAGGTCACAATAGGGGATGAGGAAGACTAAGATTAAAATCTGTATGGGAAATTAATAATTGACATTGTTCATTAAATTAGTACATTAGTACAGTATACATTTTTTTCTTCATTTTTATATTGCTAAAATCAATTAATGTATGCCTACTGTTCTGAATTCTTAATAAAATATAACTACAACAATATTTACAAAATATATTCCAATTGTTACTTATTTTTTCCCGTTTTACCACTGTTTTTGAATAAACCTTGATAATCCGGAACAGACTAATCCCTAAGCATGCCGGATTATCAAGGTTTTAGTGTACGCATAAATGTGCATGGTGCCGGCGTAATAATAAAATAAAAAATGCTAGACACAATGCGTCTCGATCGAGACGTATAGCGGTTCAAGGGTTAAGGAAATATGTCAGAATGGTCTAGGTTGATTCAAAGCGTTAAAAAGGTGGTTGGTATAACATTAAACAACCTTAATTTTGAATAAAAAATGTCTGCCTTTCTAGATAGAAAAAGATAATTTATTGTTTTGTGTCCTTCACTAAATACTTAAATTAATTTAAAATGCTTGTTTTAAAGCGAGGTTATGTTATTGTTGCTAGGCCCTAGGAATATTGTTTTTTTTTTTTTTTTTGTAAACTGAATTAAATTAGTCTGATGTCTTCTCAAGTGTGGCAATATTTTAACATTGACTAAGCGAAATGTAGCATAAGTGAAAAACTTATTTCTCGTGGTGGTGTTAGTAAATAAATTTTGAATTTAATTAAACATTTAAAGTTTCATAAGATAAAGTTAACAGAATTGCCGGAAAGTTCTGCAGGTACTAAAAAATGTGGTAATTTGGATACTTATTTTAAGGTTAAAGGTTCCAGCAGTAGGCTTATGTTTAGATCTTAATTATAGACATACTGTAGATTAACAGATTTTTAAGTCAATAGCCTAATTATATCCATACGTGTAAACGTAAAGTAATTTGTTTTAGAAATAACTACACTAATTTTATTTTTGTCAGGTTCTTGTTTTTATGCAACTTTTTGTAATCTTATTGAAACCTTTGTATCATTACCATTTCTCTATTATTTGATTTGTAATGTTTTCCAAATAATGAAGTGATTAAACACATTTATAAGATGAGTTTCTTTTGTTCAATATAGGCCTACTGTAAAACTAAGTATCAATGGTATCGGTATCGAGAATCTCGAATCGATTTAGTGGTATCTGTATCAGGTATTGTAAAATTTTGGTATCGACACATCCCTAGTTTCAATCTTCATCTCATTAGTACAATACAATGTAAAAACTCTTAAGAGTTTTATTTATTTTTTATTAAAAAATGCCCTACTCTGGTGCTATATTAGGCTGGATATGACAGCTTTTACTGTATTTATTTAAAAAAAAACATATCCATAACGTATAACAAAAAAGCAAAGCAATGTGCAAGCGTTTGGTGGGTCCAAATGCCATTGTTGTATGGGACCAGCAGGTAGCATTTTGCCTGTTATACAATTTTCGCAATGTTGAGTGTGAGAATCAGATCGCTGGTTCTTAATTAGCTAAAATATATCTTGATATCATAATAAATACAATCAAATATAGATAAAAAGGCTTATTTTACTAATTCAATAAGATAATATTTTGTGAACAGTTTCTTGCTTAACACATTGTGTGTTGATAGAAATACAATACAATATAACGTCACTCAACAAAAAATTATTACAATACAAGTACAAAATATAAAAATATTATGGTAATCGATTTTGGTAATCCCCTGATTGATTTCCTGACACCACAGGTATTCAACTCTTCTTTTACGAATCCCTAGTCAGAATAAAATTAGCGTGGTTTACTGAAGTTGTTCTTGATAATATTTTTTTTACATTTTGCACTTATGTTATAATAAATTTGTGTGTGTGGCGTTCACTTATATTTAATACGTTGTAGGAAATACAACGTAAGCTTTTTTTTCTGAGCTAACATAAAAACAATTGATGTCTTATAATTGTTACAAATACCTGATATTATACTTATCTTTAAATTAAAATTTAAATTTCGGTATGGAATGTTTTAATTAATTTTGACTTTCTAAAATGGAACTGCTTATAACCTTTTTTCACTCTGGTATTATAATCCTAAGATCTAGTTTATAGTTAAAGTGGTTTTAAAAAGTATGTACTCTTTTCAGGATAGAGTGATAAATAACATCACATCCTGCAGTCTTCTAAATGATGATGAGGTAAGTACTCTTTTATAGCAAAAATAGTTTTGTAATTTGGGTTTAGTCATTTTGGGTTTAGGAGTATGTATATTGATTCATTTAACACATAAATTTAGTTCTGGGATGCTGAATTTTTTGTGTACCTTTATTTAATTTTTATTTACGGATGTAGAACCTAAGATTGAAGCTGAAAATATTGAAAAAGAAAAAAACAAGAAAATTATGTTTCCGAGGTATTGTGTATCTATCTTTATGGATCTAATATCTATTTAGCCTTATTTAATTTGATATTTTATTGCCTTGATATCAGTGGTCCTATCTTGATGTTTCTGTACATTTGTAAAAATTTCCTGAATGTTTTAAAGTAAATTCAGTTTTGGGTGACTGTGAATGCTGGTTTATTTGAAATAATAAAAATGAAGCATCAGCCACAGGATTGTCTGACCCTTTGAAGTGGTTAATGTTGAATTTGAATACATTTAATTTCTTAATCAAATGAGCAACCTTACCAATTTGTCTGGGATGATAAAGTAACTATGTAGGAGGCGAATTATCACAGTAAATAGTAAATTCAAGTGTTGCTGTAATGTATCCATGCCAAAAACAAATGCGGCTGCTTCAAGCTTAACTCTTAAACTGATGCTATCGCACTGTGCGATACATTCACGCTACTTTACAGTGATGCTATCGCACCGTGTAATACATTAAATGTTTTGTAACTGTGGCAAAACTTTATGTGCCAAAATCACGTAAATTGAACAGTAATTGAGAGGATAGATTTCTTCTATTTCCACTAGTCTAATTTGAAGCACTATTCATAAGGCTGTGAACCGGTGTGAAAGAAATATAATCAGGGGTTTTATTTGCTGAGCATAAGCGCTACTGAACTGATACAGCTACACACAATGCAGTATTGTTGTGATGTGTTATTTTCATTGTAAATAAATTATGTGTTATAGGTTATGGTAGTTATAGTGTTTTATTCTTTATTTTAGCTTTTATCATGAGTGAACTGTAGTAGGTTTAGTGTTATCAGACGTTGTTTAGATGATAGTTAGTAGAAGGTGACATTCCTAGCGACATTGAAGTTTTGTAGTCTTTTGCAAATATGTAAATATATCATAATATTTTTGTTGACTTTGCAGATTTATAATTCTATTACCTATTTAGCATTTGCTTCTCTTATTAGTTATGCCAGAGTTAATATCTATGGCCTTATTTTTCCTTGAGCAATGTGTAAATACATTTTGAACATACTTGGACAATACTTTACCTATGCACGATGTTTTGTTTTCAACTTTTTTATTTTTCTAAAAATGCAAGTGTGTGATATAGTTTTATTCACAATAAAATTTGGTACATTTTGTATATCTTGGATTTTTCGTTTACCCGTATTGTGTGACTATTCATAGTGCTCGAATGTAAAATATAAAAAAAAAACAAACAAATTTCAGTCAAACTTTTATGAAACCTGAATTTTGTTAATTACTGGTATGTGTCTAATTTCCTATTACCTCATAGAGCATACTTTTGTGAACAGTTTGATATAAAATACATGGAATTTGAACAGTTTTTATTTTTTGAAAAGTATTAAAGCTAATCTTGCAAAACGTCCAAAATCGCTGTATCACTGGAAAGTGATTTAATCATCAGTTGGAGGCTTAAAAAAACTTGCCTTCCGCTCATAGTCTGTGGTTGTCCAGGATACAAACACCACTGGCAACAGCGTGTCTTTTACGTCCTGTAACAAGACATCCACCAAAGCTATTGAACAGGCATCTGTTGTCCATACAAAGGGTGTTTCAGAAAGTTTGTTAAGATAAGGCCATATTTTGTAAAGTTTACAAGTCTTTGTTTTGTTTGCCTCAAATTGGCATTATCATATAAGACTGGTCAAAAGCCAACTGAATCAATTATCTGACATTTACTTTGAAATAAAAGAGTCTCTTATTTCTGGCCTTGCAGACCAATCATAAACTAATAAATAATAAACTATAACAACATTTATGTAATATAAAACAGTTTACAAATAAACAAACTTGAATAGTAACAATCAAAATAACAAATATTGGTTAGTCAGCTGTGTAACAATGGTGGTTAATCAGCTGATGCTGCATAACCTAATAATTGCGTTATTTCTATACAAGATAACGTATTCAAACAAAATCGTACTGAGGAATGAAAAATATGTTTCTTCAGCTTTAATTTGCTTTGAAAAATAACCTTATTGGACTATAAATAACAACGCTAGGGCGCGTCTAGCGATTGTCACAGTCCCAGACATTAGCGCTTCATACGGGCATAAGAATGTCTTGGTTCGGGACGTTAGCACTTTGAGGATTAAACTGTTACTCTCTCTCTTTGTTTTTTCTTTTTATAATCTGGTGCTGAAGTTTCTTACTTAGCTGCAAGAGACTTTGATGACAGCATCCGGTAATTAATCTGGTTTTGTCACAGTTAAATAATTGGTCTCCAGTGATTCCTTTTTTTTCTATGAGGCTTCGGATTCAATAAGGACATGGGTGCCATAGACAGGATGGACATGATAATATCGTTCAAAGATGTAACAAGAAAATATTACGACATGGTATAGAAAACATTTTCATTTGTAAGATATCACTATGTTGAATGCATTCCATTTTTACAAAATTCATAGCAACAATAGCAAGATTGCATTTTCAGAATTTAAACTGAACCTTATCAGACAAATATTTTAATGCCAATATCAAACAAGAGAGATAAAGACTGTGCTGCACGCAGATGCACCGAGGGGTGATAAACATGCACTACACCTAACTGCCAGGCATTTCTCTCACCCTCTACATAATCTTAAAGGTCAACAAAGGAAACCTCAAAAGCGGTGCTAGGTATGCTACAAACGCTAAAAAGACACAACATATGAATAATGTAGCATTACACGTATACTCCTGTTTACAAACATTTCATACAAACAAGCAATTTTAAATTGTTAGAAAAATTGATTTTTCTTCGAGTTATTAAAAAATTTTGAAGTTTTTAGTACATGATAAGAAAACTTGTTAAAATGTAAATAAAAATTATTTTTTTTAAATTTTTACTCCATAATGTCATTTTTGTGCTCAAAATATCACTCCTCCAGGCTAGTGATTCCATGACGTTCTAAGACTTCTTTACACCTTAAAGGGTTAATTACTTAAATAAAATACTTTAAAACATACCTGTTGTACTTAGTATAAAAAGATGCACTACTGTTCAGGTTAACATTATAATATTAATGCTCTGCATTAGTATACGCCTTTCATTTCCATTGCTTTGTGTGTAATTTGTCCATAAAAAAAATCTCATCTCAGTCAAGTAGAACTGTTCTTTGCAGCAAGGATTTTATAAGAAATCCTACGAAATAAATTCCAAAAATGTATCCTAAAACAGTGGTTCCCAATCTTTACCTGACTAGACACTAAATACAAATAGTGGCGCTCAAGATATTTCAGATAAATTACATCTATAAATAAATTAAAATCATATTGATATATTTAAAAAAAATTACAAACATAAAACAAAGTAAAAGACAATAAACATGTAAAATGTTTGGAACAAAATAAAATGCTTAATTATAACGCTCAGTCTCGTAATGCCTCTTGGTCTTGCATTGCACCAACAAGTACCATTTAAATATTTGACTCCAAAGAAATCATGTTGATATCATCATCATCATTCTTATCATTAGAACAAAAGCGAAAGCAAACGCCTGCTAATATTTTGACAGTTTTTAGTGTATTTTAACACCAAGGCCCTTAGACATAAAAGACATTCTATTTTACTGTAAAATAACTTCCTTTAAGAAATTTGTTTGAAAGAAATATATACTGAAAATTACATTTTCTTCTCATTTTGCAATGAAGTGTTGTTAGTAAAATCATTATGAACCATCTGTTGGACCATTTGAGACTATGCTATGGGCCACAGGTTGGGAACCACTGCTATAAGGTAATCTGAAAGGCAGCGATCATTGGCACTCTGGATGTCACATTGCTTGTCAGTCTAGTGAAGGGCAAAGTAAAGTGAAGGCCCTTCTCACTCTCCCTCAAATCAACGCTCAGTTAAAACTAGCATTATAATCAACCTGCTATAACAGACATATCATGAATGTTAAAATCAAAGCCATCCACGTGATAAGAGAGATTGTTGGGGATAAGTTCCTATTTTATGGAAATGTATATAACAAGCTTGGGCTCATTTTATGAATGCTCACTTTGTAAATTAAAGGTCTTATAAAGTGATGTGTAGATTAGAAACAAGAATTTTATGTATGGTATTTCTTTTTTCAAGACAATCAGAGGAGTTCTTTGCTTATGGCATTGAGCCATATTTAGGCATTTGCCCCCTCTTTAAGGGTGAAAAACAAACGTCCTCTTGCTCCTTCTTTAAGGGTGGAAAACAAACCTGCCACGCTCCACCTACTTTTCATTTGTTTATTAACCCTTTCGATGCCGGGCATTTTTTCCCTTGGTATGCGAGAAATGCCGGGGGTATTTTTAGTGAATATGCATAGTTTACGTTATTTTGTTCTAACTTTGTTATTTTTCAATATATTTTCATAATTATTGTTTGGTTTTTCTTGTTTTGAAATGCTCTTTTTACTACTTATATATTTTCTTAAATAAAATATTGGTTTTAATTTGTAAAATCAACTTTTTTAAAAAATTAAAAATTTTTTTTAATTTTTCAATTTAGAAACTTTTTAGACCATACAAAAAAAATACTAGGGCTATAAAAGTGACTTTATTTGAAAGAACATTTATTACTAACATGCATACCAAATTTCAAAGTCTTACCTAGAAAATCCCAGGATTTATCGTAATTTTTTCGACAGTACAAAATCAGATATTTGTCACATTTGAGCGATAATTTCAAGAGTGACAAATATATTTCAACAAACGCATATTTAAAAGATGTTTAAAACACTTTTTCTGAGTACTATAATCAATTAACAACAGATTGGTACCGTATATATGGCATATTAACGAAAATGCCTTATCGAAAAAAAAAAAATTACGAGCGGTCCGATATATCGGACCGCGGCATTTTTAGTGTAACTACCGCGGTCCGATATATCGGACAGCGGCATCGAAAGGGTTAATTATTTTATAAGTTTTAATTTTTAGTTTTGACTTTCAGAGGTACTGTTGTGTATGCGGATGGCTGATGGACTTCATAGCCTGCTCCAGTTGTTCTAGGTTAGTTTATTTTATGAATCTATACAAAGTGTATACACATCTATAAAAAGCAAAAAGAGATAGCAAAATAGTTAAACTTCTGTTGACAAAATGATCTTAGTGCGGCTGCCAATACGCAGTCCTGGCTCAGATGTTCTGCTTTGACCCTTCTCCCAACCCAATACCCCTCTCAGCCTTTTTTCTTTCCCTCATTCACATGGTAATTTGTAATCTCCCCTTTCTCTTCAGTCAGCCGTGCTGCCCTCTAACATCATCTGTCTCACTCTAGGCTGCCACGTAACAAGCTCAACATAACAGCAGGTGCATAAAGATCACAGAGTAGGAACAATTGTAAACATTTAAAAATAGTATATACTTACACCGCTTGTTTATTTTCAGTACAATTAAGTTGGAACAATTGTTATTACTATGTATTCATGTATTACAATCAATGAAAAACAATAACATCTATCAGAATAAAAAATACACAATGTATAGAAAAAATGAAGCAAGTCTTATAATAAATACAACTTGTACCATACATTAAAACATAAACACACGTTTTCATTTAAAAAAAATTATGCTTGTATATAGACACTTGAACCTATTTACACAAAATTATTTTAGGTTTTATTTAAAATTGCATTATGGATAGATACTTTCATAGCTATTGCTGTGTGAAGGTTACCTCCAAAATATAGAAAAAAAAAGTTTCTGAGGAAAGTGGGTGGGCAAAGTGTATAACTAAAAAACATATACATAAATTAAGTGTAACAGTCGGAGAACAAATAATACTTGTACAAAATATATGTGCTTAAATTTTATTGGTATGATATTGAAATAAAAATTGGTAAACAATAATAAATGCTTTCTAAGTCCAGGAGAGAGATATAGGAAGCAGAAAACAAATTGTTTTCTGTATTGTCAATTGTTATGAGAAATATTTCTATATTGTCAATAGTAAATAACCACATTTTTTCTTCTTAAAAAACAGAGCTATTGATTTTATTTTGCTTATGCCGCTTTATTTGCAATGTTTGGTAATTTGTTATAAAATTTTGGGGCACAAAAGTTGAATGATCTTTTAAAAGCTTAATTTTTTGGTGCAGGTTTTGCTACATGATTCATAGTCTATCTTTCAGAATACACGTTGGCACCACCCTTTAAATAGCCTCCTCTTAGAAAAAAAATACTTTTTAAACACAGTAAACAAATAAATATCTCAAGGGGGCAATTTCAAACTATTGTCTGATTATTGGTCACCTAACTTTCAAATTCTGTTTCTTTTATATTCACCTGACAGCAGTGGATAGAATATAGTGGTTATCACTGACAATTTTTCCTCAACGTCTTTTGTTGGCTTGAATTCTTTGAGTACCCACCACTACAAATGCGACAAAAAACTAATAAAATCACATACCAACTCAAGAAATAGTTTGAATTTTTTGTTATTTAAAATGAATTTTTAATGTGATACAAAGACGTTAGTTGAGATAGCGTGTGCACCAGGTTTTCCTAGACTGGTAATTAAATTAGTGTTTGCCTACATAACACCAACCAGTTTTTGTATGTTTTTATCAGGAGAAGCTGGTTCATCTGTGGTCAGAGAGGCCTTTATCAGCAAGCTCTGATAATAAGCAGTTGGTTCACCAAGTTAAATTTTATAGAGCTTCATAGTCCTATATGTACCTGGTAAAAAATTACCTTCTTTTGATTTTAATAGGCCATTTGCAGGAAGGTTTACTTATTAGTGACTTCTTACATTAACCACCAAACCGTGATAGTAGCAATCTTACACTATTTAACACGTTCACTACTGACTGCTAAATTGGAATTTTGAAATAGATTAACGTCACGTATTTGTGACGCAAAGATTTACACTATAGACTAACGTCACACATGTGTGACGCTTGGGATAAAAACTACAGCCCGATGTCACGTATATGTGACGCATGCTGTATGTTACTAAATGTTTTCTGGTTGACAGTCGGTCTATTATTTCAACTATACTATTGCATGATGAGCTGTGGGAATGTCCGTCACACATATGGGTCGCTTCGTCTCAGCGTGGCATTTTTATTTTGGCAGTAATCTATTGGTAAACCTGCTTGTCTGTGACCCACGTGCTTCAGTTCTCGTGCGTTGTCGAATCTATAAGTGGAAGATTTGTCTGTGTGCATTTGTGACTTGTGGTTTTATATCCATCCTGTTTGTTTGCTGTTTGTTACCTGATCGCTTTTTGTATCATCGCGTGATGGGTGAAAAGAAAAGATCTTTTATGACAATGAGTGAAATTGATCGTGCTATGGAGAGGATTACTCAGATGAGTATTTAGTTCTGACGTTGCCTCAGAGTACCTGGCTCAGACTATTCAAATTCATCCAGGGATGAGGGTGAGTGCTTAGAACAAATTAATAATATTTGTACTGACTTAGGCTTAGAACTTAACTTCTCTTTAGAAAATAACGCAGATGTTCAATTATAAGAGGATTGTAATGATGTAATTGATATTGACAGCACTGCTAATGGTCTGAATGTTATGTTTGTTGTATCAAATATCCAAGATGAGTATCAAAACCAACGGTGTGATACAAAAAATTATCCTTGTGTCCAAAATTTTACTGGGCGAGAAGAAATACATATCAAGTCAATAGATCATGTAGAAATCTTTTTCAATGTATTCGATGGAGATCTGTTAAATAAAATTGTAGCTTGGATAAATATGCATGCCTTACTTGTCCAGGGAGCTCCAACTACCAAGCATTCAAACATGTGGTGGTGGAAGCCTGTTGATTTAGATGAGGTAAAGAAATGTTTAGGCCTTTGTATGTTGATTGAAAATTTGAAGTTTCCTTCCATGAAACACTGCTGGTCAGATTCGGAGCTTTATTGCCATCCAGTTTTTGGTAAAACCGTGTCCAAAATAGGTTTGAGGCAATACTTAGGTGTTTGTGTTTTTACAACCATGAGGTTGATTCAAAAGCTGATAAGTTTCATAAAATAAACAATGACCTCAATCATCTTTTAATAAACTTTACTAATGCCTACCGCCTAGGGAAAAATCTTTCGCTGGATGAAGCTATGATTTTGTTCCACAGAAGATTGTCTTTTGGACAATATATAAAGAATAAAAGACACAATTACGGAATAAAATTCTATGAACTCTGTACACCAGATCATTATATATTGAATATTCTCATCTACCCGAGAAAAGGGACGATTTCAGACCCCGTAAAAGGACATTCTTTTGAAGTTGTGACACGTTTGATGCAAGATTACATAGGAAAAGACCATGCTTTATATCTTGACAATTTTTACAACAGCGTGGACCTTACAGAGCACATGTTGCAGTGCAAAACTAATGTTTGTGGGACATTACAAACTAATGTGCAAGAAATCCACAGCAGGTTACTTCTGCAAAATTTAAGAAGGCTGAGTATATAAGCTGCCAGAGAGGAAGTATAACAGTAATGAAGTGGAAGGATAAACTTGATGTTTTAATAATTTCCACAACTCGTGGACCCGGGACAGAAGTGGTAATTACAAAAAGAGGTGAAACGTAACTAAACCTTCAATGGTTCTTTAAGAATATGAGCGGCATCGATCGCTCAAATCAGTGATTTTATACTACAGTTCTCCAAGAAAGTTACTTCGTTGGTATATTAAGATATTGAGGGAAACAATCATAGCACACTTCCTTCAGTTGGATCCTATACCACATCGCCCTGCTCGTCCAAGTCTTGGTGAGCAGCACAGACTCGTGAAGGGGGAGAGAAGAGTAAGATGTCGCCAGTGCTATAAGACCCAAAAGAAGAGGAAATCAATAATGTACTATTGCAAAAATTGCACAGACAACATTAAAAACAAACTTGGACTTCGTGCTGCACCATGTGTTGCAGATTGGCATATCGAGTAACATGTATATCCTACTCGTTGCTATTTTGACAAGTATTTTAAATGGAATATGATTTTATTATAGTTTAGAAAATAAAAAGAATTTCTTTAGAAAATGAATTTTTATAATTACCAATATAAATGTGGAAAACATATTCTTCTTGATCGTCACATATATGTGACATTCGATCCGGAGCTTGTTATAACAACTCTGTGGACCGATGCCACCATGTGTGACGTAAAAAGGAATGCCTATAACATAAAAAATTGTAATTGTAAGTTAATTACATATTGTTTTGTGACATTAATTCAAATTAATGATAAATTAAAAAAAAATATGTTTCGGCCATCATAGTTCAATTTTACATTGATCAGTAGTGAAACTACATGTTTTATATTAGGTCCCCTAGAAAACCCCATACATCACGTATACGTGTCGTTCGGTAGCGAAAGTTTTAATAAGTACTTTATTATGATAAAAATCTACTTGAATTTAAGTCAAATGTACAACAGTTTCCATTTAGCTCACCAAAATGGGGATGATATGAGGTGCACAGAGTTTTGAAGACAAATATTTTCTCTGAAGTTGACTTTAAAATAGAGTTTTTGTTATTTTGTTAAAATAATAATGACAGGAAAATCTTGATAAGTGACTTCATAGGCAAAGGGTTGATTACAACGAAAATTAATATCTATGATTATAAAAAGTTCTCATAATCATTAGGCCCTTATGATGAATGTATTTACAGTACTAAGGGGACATTTAAGATAGTTTTGATTTTCTCCACCCAATGGTGAAAGGGTAAAATATCACAAAATAAAAAATAAGTTTTGGTAATATACAGTTTTATTACTTTTTTAAGAATTTTGCTACCCTACTTTTACTGCTCCTCACTCTTCAGCTTTTGTGCACTTCTAACCAATCATGAACATTCATCTCAACAATCTGGCTAATTAATACAATCCTGGGATCAACATATAATTTTTAAAACGTATCAATAATACTTGAGCTTAATTAAAGGTATATTTAACAGTTTGTTATAAATGATGGGTTCCTGAACCTGTTTCCACTAGCCCATATCACCCAGGGCTACGGAGATAATGTCTGACAATCAGTCATAAAACCCTTTTCTTGTATGTACACCAGACAGTTGTGGATAGAATACAGTAGTAACTCACCAAAAACTTTTCCTTGACTTCCCCGGTAGGTTGAATTCTTTGAGTACCTACCACAAATAACATGGCCTTCAAAACTTAATAAAATATGAGCTTTAAAAATACTTGACATTTTTTTATTTTTTTTATTTTAGTAGAATTCTTACTGTGATACAATTGATACAAAGATGTTCCGAGTTGAGACAGCGTCTACACCAGGTTTTCCTTAACGAGTAATTGAATTATCGTTTACCTACTTGCCACCAACCAGTTTTTGTACCTGTGATATGATAAAACTTAATTCACCTGTAGACAATGCCATGGCCAGAGAGTTCTGATGTTAAGGAATTGGTTCCCAACTTAAATGTTAACGAGCTTTATTGTCCTAACTGTGCGAGCTACATTGTGTTCTAACCATCTAGTAAAAGATGTCCTACTTTTAACAGATGATTTACACAAAGGTTTACTTGTAGACTTTTAATTTTTTGAAGAAGTGATTAGAATTAGGTGGTTCTTTACTAAGAACTTTACCTTGACTTATTTGCTCACCACTAGACACTAGATATGACCCTCAGTACTGATAAGATCCAATATGAGGTTTAGGAATACTTTGGATTCTCTGTTATTTGGTTTGTATGAATTTAAACTGTTTCACAGAGGTTGTCGGTTGAGACGGTGTGTGCACCAGGTTGTTCTTGACTGTTTATTTAAATCTCATCTGACCACGTGGCATCTAGATAGGTTGATTGGTCGTTTTACTCTCATTTCTAGATTTGTAATTCTGTGAACTCAGTTCAGCTGTGTCCATTGACTTTCACTAGAGGATTATGATTTATTGCAAAATAATGGTGTGAAGCAACTTTGAGCGTGGCTGTTCCTTGAATGAGTGACTGGTGAACGATCCCATCCAAAAATCTGCACAGTCACTGATTTTGATTCGGTCAGTAGACCCAAAATTAAGTATTAAGATGGGCTTCTTAGGGCCTGTAGATACTGTGAAGTCGCTTGTCTTGTTGCCGGATGAACCAAAACTGATGCTCGTACACAATGTTCAAGTGACCTGACCTGTCAGGTGGCATTACAGTTCGGTTTTAAATTTTCGTTCCCCTCCAAAACTGTTACTTTATTTAGTTGCAGTCACACATTTGCTGTGATGAGATCTATTACAATGTCAGTTACATACTAACAATTAACTGCGGTAGGTCTTAGAATAATAAATTCTGTGACTAGTAAGTGAAAAAGGATCTGGGCGAAACTCTGGAAAAGTAATAATCTGTCACGAGGTAATAATGCATGCACATTGTGTGAAACGAACCAAACCGGACGGATCACCCTTACTCCTTCAAGTCTGCATCAGTTTGGCTAAAACCTGACTAAGTCTAGCATGTTTGTCACGACTCAAGTCACCTGAACGATATCTGAATGGTCTGTCAAACTGTGTCCACACTATTCTATCACATGACAAGTTTTGATTAATTTAATCAAACTTTATAGTGTCTATGGCTCTCTAGCTCTAATTCACCTTCTAAAAAAATACCCCCTTCGACCTTTAACCCTTTGAATGATAGGCCAAACAAATTTAAATCTTCTTAAAACTGATAAGATTTTTGGCATGTGTAATCCCTAAAGTAATAGGCCTAAATTGGCGTTTTTACAAGGGTTTTATTAAAAATCTGTAACTATGGTAATTAGTAACATATTTGCTTGAAAGTAGTCTTGGTCTTTAAGTATGTAATTTTTTTATAAGGGAACAATATTTTAGTAGATATATTAACAAAAATGTACATATCTAAATTTTTGAATTAAATATTTTTTCGTTTTTGTTTTTGGAGTTAGAAAACATATACCATATACATATTTAGCTTATTGATTGTAGTATATCCTAAAAGTAAATTGAATTATGAATAGATCCTAAAAATTTGAAGAGTGTTGCATTAAAAATACTTAACTTATGAATAAAATTTAAAAAAGTGACTTAAGTGTGTTAGAGGTGATTTATTGGACATCGCCTCCATGCACATGTAGCATTGCAAGTCTTTAATAAAATAAAATAGCAGTTTTATTGTTATTTCTTAATTAAAAAAAAGAATAAAGAATAATAACATATGGTTCTATATTTTCAGTATATTCAGTTTTTTTTTAGAAGCATATATGCTTGAGACAATTAGCATGTACACCTTGTCTGCCTTTTATATAGGCTATGCAAGACGTGAGACGTCCGCTTCTTCCCCTCAGAATCATTGTCCCTAGAACACATCCAGAAACATTTTACATTTCATCTAACACAAAACAATGAACAATAACAAACATTTATAACCTCAAACCATCTGACACTAAAAATAATTGGCACCAGAACATCGCTCCATTAGTTAAACAGATGCCACAGCCTTCTAAATCAATGCTACATTTTCTTTCAAGGATATTTAACACGCATTATACAAATTAACTTTATAATTTTTCAATTGAATTAGATGCATTTCTCAACTAAATCGTGAATATTTGAATTTATTTACCAAAAAAATAATTTCATAAAAAATAATTACGTGACAACGAAATATTGTTGCATATCACTTTTGGGCCGTGCAGCCAACAGCAATATATCGTTGTTTATTAGTTTTCGGTGAGTTTGGCTATAACCATAAATCGTTGCTTATCAGCCAAAGGATTAACTGACAGCTAGCATGAAGGTTTACTTGTTATTAATTTCTAATATCGATCACCAAATAGTGAAAGTAATAATCTTACAGGATTTAAAAAGTCATTATCATTATAAAAGTTTACTTGCACTAGAGGTTTAACCCAAGGAGTGTTGGTCATAATTTTGTGTAGTGTCACCAAATTTTCAGTGATTTGTAATACTTTTTTTAAAAATTCGCTGTATATTTATTATTAGCATTAGAAAGATGAAACTTGTATCATTTTTATTAGTAATAAATTAATTTTAATTATTGGTAATGGAAAAATGTTTAAAATTTTTAAAAAGTTTTTAAATATAATGTTATTTATAAAGTTTTTATAAAAATAAATTTTATAAGTAGATTGACGGTCATTTATGTATATAAAATTATGATATTAGAAAAAACTGAGATATACAAGTTGTGCAGAATTTTATTCTGAACAAAAAAACATACAAACATTTATACAACATATATTTATGAAGTAACAATAAATATGTTGCCTAGCAACGAATATGCCAACTTTAGCATGCATAATTATAATGTTTATAAACCATGTTTATAAACGACACGGATCACCCATGATCACTAATAATATACAAACTATAATACACAAACACTAAAAGTCACACAAAGTATAACACAACATATCAACAAACATAAACAACTGCAGGCTTGGTATGGCGATCGAGACTGGCAAGTTGATTGACAGATGACGACGGAAGAAGTAAACAAAGAATTATTTCTGCCATTGTGCCTCATCTGACAGTCATAGAGCAAAACCAAAGACATGTAAACAAACACTGATTCACGGCCTTTCAAATGATATATATTTGAGACGACTTTGACTTTTATTCAGTTAAAGGGCACTAGGCCAGGAATTAGTATATTAGGAGAGATAGGACATCAGTAAACTTACCCCAGAAGGCAAGTCCACTAACACCACAGTAGTACTAAACATATACAAAAGAATCACACGTGCACAAATTTTCTGTGCCTCTCTCTCTCTCTCTCTACTCACCCGAAGAAAGCGCTAGTGGCTCATAACATTTGTGCACGTGTGATTCTTTTGTATTTGTTTAGTACTACTGTGGTGTTAGTGGACTTGTCTTCTGGGGTAAGTTTACTGATGTCCTATCTCTCCTAATATAGTTATTTTGTTTTGACACTCCTAGGTTTTTAAAATCTATTATTAATATAAATTGACATAATTTAAAATATAGTAATAATTTGAATAAGCTAGATTGTTGAATTAGAATATATATATATATAAGCAAAACGTCTGGTATAGTTACTTATTAGAATTATTTTCTTGGTTTTAATTATAATATTACTTTTTACAGGGATTTCTGCACAGACTGTGTCTATTTCTGGCTAGAAAAACAAACACGACAGTTATATATAACAGAAAAGTTAAAGTGGACATGCTTAGTATGTATTAAAGAAGATGAAAAGTTGTCACCTAAATTAAAAGTAAGAGAAGACTACGAAGAAAAGGTTAGTTTCAATTTATAATAATTTAGACTGTTTTAATAGTGTATTCACCCCTTTTAGTGCTATGCCGCCTGGCCAATGGATATACCCAAAAGTGCTAAGCTGTTTTGGATGAAAATGTTGAGTTTTGGTAAAACGCTCATAGATTCGTTATTTGTGGTCATGTCTCTATAATTTTTGTTTTGTATTGCACAGAAATAAACATATAACAACTGAATGGCAAAATGATAAAATAAAATCTTTTTTTATTTATAAAAAAATATTAAAAGTAATTTTTTTTTAAATGTTTTATTTTTGTACTTTTGAATAAAATAAGAGTGCCTAAATATTTTGTATGTATTTTTTTTACCTATTTCACTGTAAAGAGCATCTAATGAAGAACAAATTTCATATATTTTCAGTTCATTTCCATAAAAAAATAAGGAGTTTAGAGGAAATATAAAAAAATATTGTCCTCGCAAAAATTAGTTGAAAACTTTACATTTGAAACATCTCTTTCAAACAAACATACTATAACTATTCAATCATATATATGGCACTGCAATGTTTTATTTACATTATTATAAAACATATTATCTACATGGGGAGGGCTATTCACATGATGATCTTGTGGTTGAAGAGTGGAATGGACAACAGAGCCACTTGTAGTAGACCTAACACTTCTATTGTTTCTTGAAACTTGCTCAGTTGGCTTGTCCAATGAAATGAAACCTCTATAATGTACATGTGGCGAGCGCCACCCGCGGCGGGAGATGCAACTATCGCGTGCGCATGCGCGAGGATCTGGGAAGGGTGCGGCGTACGCAGTCGGACAGTCAGTGTGTGTTTTTCCTGCCCGAGGGGCGAAGACGCAGACTCCGGCCGCTCGCTCGACAGCTAAGTTTTAGACTTGAGCTTTACTAAATTTGAAATCATGAATTCGTTATGACTAGATTAGGCTAAATTAACCACTAAGGGGGGGGGGGAGTAGTTCCGCTGGGTAGGATTTAGGCAGTCAGTTAAAATGTAGGGATTCAGAAGTCTGGGGCACGAGGGGATCGCAGCCAACCAGTTATTTTACAGTTATCTTTAATCAGTCAATTAACTTGTAATTATATTACCCTTAAGGTAGATCACTCTTAGTGCTGATCAAAGCTGGTTGTGATTGTTAGGCACCGTCAACTAGCACTCACGCGGCCGACACCATTGTACCAGCCCGCGTGTTTCTAATGTGGTGGAACAGGCGACGTTTATTAGGCAGCGATGATCTCACACGGCCTCTGATAATTAATCTTTTGCTATTCAATTCACTCTTTAACCGCGCATTTAATCCGTGTATATTTTCCGTAATTAGCACCAGTGCCCCGGTAATCATCATCGTCACCATTTTCGCCCGTGCCCCCGCATACAGGCAAAGACTCTATTTTCCCCGATTTTTCGTTTCTTGAGGGTTGAGGATACAATTTCACCATCACTTGAAAAGTTTGAATCAGATAACTGTAATGGTTCGTAGTCTTTATCTTCGTCCGTGTCATCAACCTCACTTGATGAAAAGTCGTACTGGTCTTCTTCATCAGATGTTGGAATTATTTCATTTTCTAAGTCATTATTTTCATAATACAAGAATGGTTCACTCATAAATGAAGCATCAGTAATATTTGCACTGCTTTCATTGTTTAGCTCTTCGTCAATAATATTGCGTAGCAAGGAATCGTCCCCTGCAAAGTTTTTATTTGCCAAGCTAAAAACAATTAATATTCTATAATTACAGAACGCTAAAGTTCAAAATAAATGTTTTTTATTTCTAATAAAACAAACTATATGTATAATGGAATTCTGTTGAATAAAATATTATACACGTAAACAACAAAACGCACTCAGACACTTCACAAAACAAACAGACGAACATGACCTCGATTTTCTTTCGCAGGAAATAAATATAAAAAATCGTTTGTCGGCAACCAAATGGCCATATATCGGTTCTCTGATACCTTTGGAATAAAATGACATTGATAGTGGCCAGTAAAATAAAATAGCCTGTCGTATATAAATAAAATACGTAGCGTCTACTATATAGACGCTCGCACTTTTAGACATAAATACAACGTCTACTATGTAGACGCTGTAGCACTAAAGGGGTTAAACAAATTAAATAAATCTAAAAAAAAAACCACCTCCTTGACAAGCTTCACAGTTAATCAAAACGAATGTTCGTCAAAAACCAACTGGGTCTTAACTTGGGATATGTTTAACAGTCGAAAGAAGCTTCTGGTATCACACCCTATGAGCATCATTGGGTGGAATGTACTATGAGTCGCTTGAGTCACTTTCGCGAAGGAGTTGGAAGATGCAATAATTGGAAATTTAAGGGGGAATAGCAAATGATCAGTCATGTGATTGCGGAGTGGAAGTTCAAACTATGGATCACATTGTTAATGAATGCCCATTGTGTTCTTTTCAAGGGAGATTAGCTGGTCTTCATTCAATTGGAGAAGCAGGTGTTGAATGGTTAAGAAACCAGGATTTATCTCTGTCACAGGGATCAATATTTAAACATTAAGACACAAGTACTTTGTACTGTAGATTTTGTTTTATTTAGATATTTATTATTTTTCTAATTTGTTAATCTTTTATTAGTTTGGTAGCTGGCTTATGAAAACCATACGATATTGTAAACCTTTGAGATTTACTTAACTGCTACACGTTTGCACAAGATTTCCTCATAATTATTAATAATAATAATAAAAAATAAAAATAAAGATAAACAGTAAAAATGAGAAAGAGGTTTTATTACAACAGGAAATACGGTACAGGAAATGAAATAGGTAAAATTTGAGTAGGACATCCTGAGAGCATTAACTCAGAAAGCAAGGGATCGGATGTCAAGAAAGCAGGGTCAGCACGGTGTGATAACCAGAATAATAACATTTTAGACTCATCAAAAATTTGGCCGATGAATGCTGATGCAGCGGAGAAGCAGCAGAAGCTCCGGAGAGGAGGCATGGGCGGAGTTAGACCTTGTATGTTAGGGGGGGGGCCACAAGTAACAAGTTTACAATGCGTTAAATTTTCTGTATTCTACTTTTTCCGGGGGGTCTGGGGGACATTTTTAAAAAATTGCAGCTTAAAAACATGACATTTAGGTACCTTTTTTGAATGAAAAATACTTAAACTCAGAACATGAAATTGATGTTTATTTTTATCAAACATAAACATAATATTGGTTGTATAGCAATATAAACCAGGTATATACATATTTACTTTCTACAATAGAATGGTCTCATATTGTCAAGCAATGTAACCCTTATATTAACACATTAGCACTAGAATATTAGCACTCCTTTATTAATAATTAAATAAGAGGCAATTTTCTATTACCTTTTTTTGCATATTTATCCGTTAGTTTATCCAAGTTGAGGCTTTTTACTAAATCAGATTCTGAATAAATGACAGCCAAATTGGAGAAACGTTCTTGGCCCATGGATGACCTAAGCCGTTGATTAATTCTTCTCATTGTCGAGAACGATCGTTCACAAGTAGCACTATTACGGAAGGGTAAGACAAATCTTAAAAAGCAGTTTGAAATTGGGATTAATATCATCTTGAATTAAAACCAGTTCTTTTAATATTTTAACCAACTCTTTAAGCGGTATTTCTTTCGGGTATACCATCTGACTCGAGAACGCACCGTAGGATGCTCATTTCTGATATGAGCATAGTTTGGTTCAATCCAGGCACTGGATATTTCTGTATAAACGATTCAGATTTCTCTACATTGAGGCAAAGGAACTCTTCACTCGCATTTGCTACTTCCATTGCTTCACCGGCAAACCTTCTTTTGAGTTCACTGATCAAAATATCAAGTATTGGGTAATAAAGGTCATAACGGTACTGTACCTTGCTGTTCACTTCACTGTTATCACTCAAACTCTCTGTATCAACTCCTCTTGACTGTCCAAGAGTAGACATGACAAAATATTCATTAAGAGTTTTTGAAATAAGTTATCGACGTTTCGGCGCAATATGTGAACTTGAAGTCGAATGACTTTCTTTTTCCAAGGAACGAGATGTTGTGGTAGTCTCATTTGATTATGTTGTGATACAAATATTTTCAGGGAATAAATGTAGTTCGTGAATCCTTGAAAACTCCATTTCTTCATTCCACTTTTTCACCCAGGCGTTTTCACTTCTTTTTGACTCGAGCTTCATAATAACTGCTCCTGCTGCTTTCGCACATCTTGCTATGCAAGAGTCCTCCTTCTGAAGCGCTTTGCTGAGGATATTTATATCAGTTAAACACTCCAATAAAAATATTAAACATACTACAAAGTCCATGGATGTAATTGAAGCCAGTAATCCTTTGGCCTGAGGAGACTTCGAATTCCTTAGATCATTAGCAATCTTTTTGAGGACGGCACGAGTTGCATCAAAATTTCTGTTAACAGATTGGACAGCAGTAGCCTTACACGACCACCTAGCGTCACTTAATTTGTGGATCACATGTGGGCCTGGGACTTTGATCTATAGCTCCTCTTGCAGTATTTTGTATTCCGCATGCATATCAGGGTTAGAAAAAAACTCATATAGTGACTGCTTCACATTAAAGAAGAAACAACTGTAGTTATTGCTTTCATAAGAGTTTACAAGAACCAAATTAACCTTGTGTGCTAAACAGTGCACATACATGGCGAGAGAATGGGTATCCCTGAAGCCCATTCTTTACCCCGGACATTACACTCACGCCATCATGTGATTGACCTATTAACCCTTTTAGTGCCGGCCATTTTACACTGGTATATGCGAAAAATGCCAGGGTGTTTTTAGCCAAAATGCAAGGTTTTACTTCAAACGCTCTAACTTTGTTATTTTTCAAGATATCTAGTTACTTTTTTCACTATTTCAATTTAAAATAATTGTGTGTTCATGCTGTAAACACAAAAATAATATTAATGAAATTATCATATTTGCAAAAAATTAATATTATCAACAAACATTTTTTTTTATTTATTTTTTTTAAGTTTGCACACCATAAATGCTACCCAAAAAAAATCTAGAGCCTATTTTGAGAATAGTATCATAATCTACATCTATTTATGAGTAAAGAGACAGATTTTTGTGAACCTACCTTGCTTAGAAGTGAAAATGCAGCTAATTTTCTAATTTTTGACACCGTGCCAAATTTGTCCATTTTTTACATGTTTCATCAGTTTTGGGTTTATATTCATTTCTACACAAAAAATATCTAACACACTACTTGTAAATCAAATAAAACAACTAGTTCATGACTATTCTTCATATTTACAACAACAAAAATACCATATTATATACATTATTGATATGAGCACCATAAAAAAATATTAACATTTGTGTTCACCGAAGCAAGTTGGGTGGACTCCTCTTCCACATCTTTTGCAGGAGAACCTTGCTTTTTTCCTTTTCCCTCCTGAAGATGTACTCTGCTTGCTGCAAACACTGCAGTTTCTTTCCATTCTTCCAGGTAAATGTTCTATTCCATAAGCAGCATTGTCTCCTCCACCCATGATGTCAACCGGTGCATTTTTAGCTGCAATCCATTCTTTACCCACATGTTCAATAACTGAGATCATGTACTCCACACGTGTAAGCTCTTTACCTGCAGTATTATTTTTATACAAAATGTAGCTGTTTAGTACCATTCGAGATATAATGTTCAATGTTGCCTTTTTCCAATACTTGAGGGTACGTCTCTCATCTAGATAACAATACAGCATTTGATCGCTCATGTCTACTCCTCCCATGTATTTGTTGTAAGTGTCAATCATCTCTGGTTTGTCCTTTTTCACTTCAACATGGTTTCTTATTTTAATTTTCTCAATAGACTTTGCTTCACTTTTTGTGGACAGTAATAATACAGGATTTGTTTGTGTTTTCTTTTCTCTAAATCCGAGCATAAGCAATGCACCACTTCTCATATAAAGTTGTTGGCCTACTTGGAATTTTTGCTTCATCTGATCTGGAATTCCCCTTCTATTACGTCGAACAGTTCCTGTGATATGTGTTTGTCTGCTAAACAAATATTTGGCAATTGGTATTGTTAAAAAAAAATTATCTACAAAAAGGTGGTATCCTTTATCAAAATAGTTTCCAATATCAAGCATCTTTTTTACAACGTTATAAGATAAACCAGGGTCATCAACACCAGTCACTCTATCTTGTTTCCCTTTGTAACAGACAAACCCTAAACAATAACTTGACACACTGTCACAAATCATCCATAATTTAATGCCCCATCGACTGTGGTGCTTGTTAGGCAAGTATTGCAGTATTTGAGAGTGACTACGGGTTGCTATCAAACTCTCATCGATTGATATTTCCCTATGTGGTACATAGTAGGTACGAAATATTCTATTGGCATGCTCAACTATAGGTAAAAATTTACCACAAGGATCATAATCAGGATGACCAGGTTTTTGCAATGTCGTATTATCAGCAATGTGAAAAAAATTGAGTATTGCTTGAAAGCGGTTTCGACTGAACATGTTTCTGAACCACTGGACGGTTTGAGAGTTTGTAGTAGACCAGTAAAGATGCAAAGCTGGTTTTACATTCAACCCCATATTCAATAGAACAGCTAAAAAGGCTTTCATTTCATTGACGGTAACAGGTTTCCATTGCCTAGCTCTTGAACCGGGTGATAGATTAGTGTTAGATTGTAGATATTGGGTTGCATACAGATTTGTTTGATTGGTAAACATTGTAAGTAAATTGACAGTAAAAAACAAATTAAAATAATCTATTGGTTTTGCATCTCCTGGTGGGCAATGTTTGGGCCCAGGGTTTTCAAAAAAAAGGAAATTGTGTGCTTTTGCCACAATCACTTTCAAGGTTCACTTCTTCCCAATCATCATCAATTACAGGATATGGTGGATTAACAGACTGTATATTCTGAGTGCGAGATGTGTTTGACATACCTTGTTTAGGTCTTCCTCTAGGCCTTTGTCTCTGTTGAACATTAGATGGGTCTTGAACTGCCGCTGATGTGGATGGTTGTGGTTGTAAAACACTGTCACTTATAAGAGTAGGCCTAGACCTATTGTCTTCCATATCACTGTCACTTTGTGAGGGTTCATATGATGGATCATTGTCTGTATCATCCCCACCAAATAGTTCGTCAAAACTACTATTTTCATCAGATAAGTCCTCTTCAGATACTATATTTTCAACAAAACTATCACTAAGTTCGCCGTCATCAACTCTTACTCCACTAGCTGCAAGATCGTTTATTAGCGTGTTCTCACTAACTGGAGACTTACAACGAATCCTTTTACTCATATTTATTCACTAAAGATATAATATAAACAATAGAAATAAATAAATAACACTATTATAACCTAAACTAAAACCCATTCAATACGTAAACAAACACAGACCGTCTACACTGATACTGAACTGAATCACTTGTGAGGTTAGTTTTTCAAGTTCATGGAACACCGAAATATGAAACCAAAACATACGAACAAATACATCGTTGGAGTGCGACACTATCGTACTAAACACTGTCCAAATTTAAGGCATTTTGGTTAATCATGCAGCCTGTAAGTTTGAAAAAACCGAGCGTCCGCACTATACGGACGTCGGCATTTTTCCTACAACTACCGACGTCCGTACTATACGGACGCCGGCACTAAAAGGGTTAAAGTAAGGTATTTTGAAATACCTACTTCCTTAAGGTAGTTCAAAATAATGTTTGCTAAGGACTCAGCAATACGATCTAGAGAAACATCCTTCATCGTTAGTAATCTTTCTTTAATTTCTGATTCAAACAAATATCTTATACAAATACACAATTGTTGAACTCTGTGTGACTTTGCTTCATCGCCATTAAGGCATAAAATCCAGATTCGTTTATTTCATTCACTATTGTACTTAAAACCTCTTCAGTAACAATTTCGTAAATTTCGTTTTGAAAGTCATGACTTGCTAAATTGAAATATCGTTCAAATTTTCGTTTGAATTTAGCATCATAGTTTGAGTATAATTCACATAACTCTAAATAATTTCCCTTGTTGCCTGACGTTTCTTTTTCATCATGTCCACGAAAAGGCATTCTTGTTTGGCCAAAAATAACAAAAGGTCCAAAATTTGCTTAAAATATTCACGATTTTCAGAAGGAAGCTCTTTATGAGATGATGATATTTCCAAAGCAATTGTATCATTTGGCTTTCTATAGTTATGCCACTTCGCCATGGAAAATAAGTGACTTTCACTGGACGCATGCTTTTCTAATTTTCCCCCTATCTTCTTTCAGTTACTTACAGGCACGGATTTAAGGGGGGGGGGCGATGGGGGCGATCGCCCCCCCCAAACGGAAAAAAGCAAAAAATGTAGGTACCTACACGCTTAGAATAAAATGTTAATAAAATATTTGATTTACCGTCATGAAAATAACATTAGTAATTGTTACCGTCTTAATAATATTACAGTATATATAATATTCGGATGTGTAGTCTGAGTTTGTAGAAAGGAGAATTTCCGAGTCGTCGGTTGGTAATTGGTAGGCCTATATATTTTCGCCGGCAACAGTGGCAACACTGCGTGTCTAGCGCCGACGTAGTGGCGAGACGCCGAGACACTGATTGACAGAATACATTGATTTGATAGTTTTGTTAAATTATATTAATGGTTGTGTAATGAATGTGTTATATATAACTCTACACAGAACACAGTTAACGTAAAGTGTACACTTAATTCTAATTAAGCCGCCTAAAATTTCCCCCGCACAGCCGCCTTGGCGCTGTCGCGCGGTACGTGTCTCCGACCATGTTCCAAGAAGCCGGAGCATGTGCGGGAGCCTGTGCCTCGCTTCAGTCGCCTGGTAGCTGCCGCGTGGGACGGCCAGCAACAACAACCTACATATACATATTACAATAACCTAGCATGTCCAAACTATGTTTAAGTTGTTGCTCATTGAACAGTTTCCATAAAATTTTAACAATACAACATTCCAGTGGAATCCATTTTATTATTTAATAGTTGTGATAATAAATGTATATACTTAAATGCTATTTCGAAGTTGTTTTAATTTATGCCAAACTTATTTTCGATTACAGAACTTAGGTATTCTTCTATATTTAAACCCTAAAAACACCCCCCAAACTGCTAAAAACAATACTTCTAGGACGTTAAAATAGCAAAAATTTTCCGGGGGAGGACCCCCGGACCCCCCACCTTACTGGGGGGTATTCCATACCCCCCAGGCCCCCCGGCAGGTTCGCCCCCCCCAATTCACTGCTCTGGATCCGTGCCTGGTTACTTATGCCTTTTTCAGTTACAGATACACTTCTTTATTGTTAGAAGAAAATATCCTGCAAGCGTAACAGAATACAGCATCTTTCTTTATACTGTATTCTAGCCATTCAAATTTCTTAAAATAAAATGGTATAAATGCTCGTTTTGAATTTTTAATGTCTGAAAGTGGATATGTAGTCAAAATTGGGCGCGATGGACCCGTCTCTATATTACCAAGGTCCAATTATTTTGAGTAGGCTCCTTCATCATAAGAAGAAGTAACTGAATCAGTTTGTTTACTTACGTCATGGCAAGACTTTGAAAAGCTTGGGGAAGCTTTTATTAAACACTCAGATTCCACTTCTTCATCGGTCTTAGACATGGTCACTGGTTCTTTTATTTATAAAAAAGTTCTAATGTCTGTTGTTTTTTTACTCATTTTGTTTAAACTGTAGATTCCATAGATAAACAAAACAGAAAAATGATAATACTGTAATTAATTAATATAGAAACACCACTCATCTCATCTTAAATAACACAAACAAAAACACTTATTTTAATACATGAAGCGGGAACAGAGCATGAACACTAGCTGACAACTGCTGACTGACTGGGCTGGGTAGACCGCCGGCCGCGCTAAACATGACTCGATTCAGTCAGCCGCGCCAATTTGTAGATGGTAGGTAGTCGAAGTCAACCGTAATAGTATGTATAAGTGGGATGGTAATACTCGCACTGATCTTCATTTTGGATTAATGGCATTCTAATTTATTATTATTAGTATATATAGAGTCAACATGCATTTAAGTTCATCGTTCATTTAGTAACTTTTATATAAAATTATATTCATTATAAATAAAAATTAAAATTCATACGAAGGTTGGGGGGGCATTGCCCCCCCCCCCATAACTCCACCCATGAGGAGAGGAGGTCCCGCCCATCACGAAAACGGGCCTATCGGGTGATTTGTAATAGGACCACCGATAATAATTGGTTTTTCCAAAATCGTAGGCGTGTCCAGTGAGTGGCAGGGGAAATGAGATACTAGGGAAAGAGCTGAGAAAGAAAGGAGAGTCTGAGGAGAGATCTGGAAGTGACAGGACTTCGGGAAACAGACCAATAGGAAGGACCAGCACCGGGAGGTCCAACTACCTAGGCTTCGTCAACCCGTCCTGCAGAGCAAACACGGGACGAGCTAGACTTGGAGTCACGGTCCAAACCCTTGTGATATCAACCCCCGGAGGACTTCATGAGCGGCCAACCTGAACCTGAAGGATGCCTAGACTTACAGCTTATCCTGAGGGACAGAAAACCCACCCCCAAGGGACTGCAAGCGACTCGAGACCCAACCAGCCCACCTGACCCTGAGGGAAAAGCGGACGCCGAATCCACTACGTACAATGGACACCCCATACCTGCAGGAGACTTAGAGTCCAGGGGTTTGTTAAAATTTGTTTAACACCTCCATGGTTTAATGGAAACGAAAATATATAATTTGTAGACGAAAGGAAGTGTTGTAAGGGCATTCAATTACGTTTTACCTACACTAAAGCGTAAGCCGACAGGCTGTACATTACTCATATAAGAAGCTAATAATAATCGCAATTTAATAATAAAATATAATTCACTGAATTGATGTGTTGAGATTGTTAATTTAAATTGTAAATTAATAAATACGTAAATCCATGTAATTGATCATTGTCCGTATAAGAGGTTGTTTTGAGTTGATATAGCTATATAGTAAATAAATAAATATTGCATTGAATATATAAACCATAAATGTAGGATAATTCATGGGAATAATAAAGTATAGCAACTAAGGCTATTTGAATATATTTAGCTTATCTCTTGAAAGATATTTGTAAAATAATATAACTTAAATCGTACGGTAAATTGATTAAGTCGTCATAGTTAGTAGGGTTGATATATTATTGTTTGATTGTTAATTTTGATTGGAAATAATTGAATGATTATTCTTGAGTATAACTTGTTATTGAATATATAATTTTCACTTGTTAGTATAGACGTGTTGCATATGTAATACTTGTTTAGTTGATTCTTACTGTGACGTTTGTATCATTAACTGGAGGATTGTGATTTAATTGTATAGGAGTTTGCTGTCGCTTGTTATAAATAATATTTCTTGAAATTATTGATTTACCAGACTGTATATTGAAGACAATGTTCATGGTAATTTGATTGAAGATATCCAAACCGAATAATTTGTGTTGTCTATTATTGGATGAGAAGGGTATATTAAAGGAGGTGTATAGTGTAAAATAGGATAA
Organism: Stictocephala bisonia; assembly: GCA_035578905.1. Taxonomy (NCBI): domain Eukaryota; kingdom Metazoa; phylum Arthropoda; class Insecta; order Hemiptera; family Membracidae; genus Stictocephala; species Stictocephala bisonia. The sequence goes on along the minus strand of JAQJVL010001746.1, from coordinate 119,798 downwards.
GATAATTGTAATATTTTGGAAGGGATTGTCAAGATGATATACTGTAAAAATAAATTTGTGTTGTACTTTCACCAGTGTCAATAGTTAGTTAGTCCAGGTCTTGGTTTCCTACACTAGCTAAGCAAGTCATTAAGGTTAAATTATTTCTCATTACTCATAGAATAGTCATTTGTGATTTTACATTAACTAAATACTTTGAGGTTTGGAGCAAGTAAAAGTTTTACTTGATGAGTCAAGTTTTACAATATATAAATATATTCAGGGAGTAAGTCAGTAAATACTTGACATGCACAGCATATGGGATTGATAATATTGCTTTACATATTACCAAACGAGTGTCTGATGTAATTGTGCCTATAATTGCCTCGTTCAATTTGAGTTAAACAAATGGAGAGTTTCCTTCAATCTGGATAACAGAAATAGTACAACTCCAATCTCAAAAAAAGGGACCCTGAAGTCTGTTTAATTTTTTTTCTTTTGTAATACCCATGATATTCAGAAACGTGCAGTTTTTTATTTTTGATAGCAACATTTTCCATTGTAATCTTTATTCACCTGCGTGGTTTTGTGAAAGTTCTTTAACCTTTAAAACTAGTTTATTGCAGTTGAAGGTTCAGCACGTTTAGAAATTGTGTTCATTAGCAGCTGGTGGACTGCAAGTGTAGAGGGGCACCATGATCGTGGGGTTTAGGAAGTATCACAGCAAGGCGGTAGTCTGGAGATCAACCCCCTTCCCCAGAAAATTTAAACAAAACTTTAAGCCCAAATTAATGGTTTTTGTTAACTCTAAATACTAAAATTTGAGGTATAATTAATCAATAATAAAGTAACTACTTATAATTAAAATGATACAGAAATACCTTGATTGATTTTCTTGTAAAACAAAATTTTGCCTCTTCCTCAGCTCAGCAAAATCTTGTCTATCACTAGTTCATTAAAGTTGAAAATGGATAATAGCTGCTTCTTTATACAGGACAGCGCTGAATCAAAAAGTCTTGTCTTCTTCCATTGTACTTCTTGTGAAAGATATCAAAGGGTTTAAGTATACAAGAAGTACATGAAGGGTTTAAGTGTTCAAAAGGACCTTTTAGTATCAGCCGTTGTCATCGGGATTGTGCATATAATACGCAACAGTTTTACAGATTCAGGTAGTAAGAGATGTTGTTTTCATAAATAAAATTTTAGTTGTATCAAGAATCTTTTTGCTATTGAAAATCATTTATGTTATATATTACTGTTAGTTCTAGACAAAGTTCAATTTGATTTTTATTAAAACATTAATAAAATATCACTGATAAAATATGTGCAAACCTCAAACCATACACATTGTCGACTGCCATACCAGAACAGCTGATTCTCCTGCCACGCCAGTCAAACAGTTGACGGTCATCACCCAGCAGCCTGGCAGACTGTGTCCAAAAATTCCTACTACACTGTAGATACCCCCCTCACCGCTACTGTCTCTCCTATATTTTAGTATTGCTAGTGGCAGGCACTTTAGCTAGTGCCCCACGTACAGACGAATCTGAAAACACTTATTCATGTTTTATATTACTCATTATAAATACAGTGAATTCTTATGTCCATTGAGTCTTAGGTACTACACTGCAGTCTGTGAGCTACTTAGATACAAAACTGTTTGGGCGAGCCGCTTCTGTTTAACATAGGTGTTAATTACATTAAAGACATAAATAAATGGACATATAAGAAATGCATACAATGAACCTTAAAATTAATATTTAACCAATAAAAGTTCTTATCAGTCTCTGGATGAGGTCGGACGCTCCGATAAGCCGCTCGTAAGTGTGCAAGCTTGCCTACCTGCCCGTGTCTGATCAGGCCCAGTTACGTATTTCTACATGTGCTCCTTCCTTACGAAGTAATTTTATTATTTCAATAACGTATCCAATTATTGGTGTGGTGTCTTATAGTAATAACCGTAGTGAGGCTAGTTTTTTGTTTTGTGGTATTACAACATAAATTGACGTTAATACTATTGCAAGAATTAAAAATCATTTCACACCCTTTCTTAATAGGATTGTATAATTCAATCGAAATGAATTGCCCCAAGTGCAACCGCGATGTGTCTGGTGGAAAGAGCATTGTGAAGTGTGTGGACTGCAGTATGCAGTACCATGTGGCTTTTTGCTGCATTCGCACTGCCGCTAAACTGTCGTCGATGACACCGCAGGCCATCGAAGTTGTCGCTTGGAAGTGTGACGAGTGCGCCAACAACACGTCCAGTATAAAATTGGACTCCGACGACCCGAAAATTCTTGATATATTACGGTCAATCCAACGTGACATTGCCGACTCCAAGTGATCAAATAAATCTGGTTTCGAAGCTATTAATTTAAGTCTTGGAAATATGCAGACGTCAATCGAGAATCTCAAGCAACAGTTGGTAGCGTTCGAAAATGAAAATAAAACTCTGAAAGACGAATGCAGTAAACTCCGAGGTTAATGTTGCTATGGAGGCAAGAGTTACCAGTTTAGAAAACCACGTAGAAGACCTGCAGCAGTACTCGCGGAACCGTAACGTGGAAATCAAGGGCGTCCCTCTGACTAAAAACGAAAACATTTACCAGGTTCTCGAGTGTGCTGCTAAGGCATTGGGAATCGTATACGATCGCCAGAGCATATCGACCGCGCACCGACTTCCTACTCCTAAGGGGAAGGGTTTCCATCCGTCCATAATCTGCCAGTGCGTGAGTAAGACAACCAGAGCAGATTGGATCGCCGCAGCCAGGATGAAGAAACTGCAGTCTACCTACTTGGCACCGTCTCTGCGTCCATCTCCAGTATTCATCGTCGACCACCTGACCTCACACAACAAACGACTATTGGGCTACGCTAAGTCTCTAGTGAAGGACGGCCATCTCGCCTTCGCTTGGTCGAGGGATGGAGAGATATTGGTCAGGAAGACGGCAGACTTCCGGGTGAAAAGATAATAATAGCATGTTGTTTATAAGGCATTATTTTAAATAAGTAATTAAATATGTTTCTTTTCATTCTTATTTTTAAACTTATAACTATGTGTAATAATAATCTGTCAACGGTCTTCAGTTTTTCTTATTTAACAGGCTCATATTTAATTATGCTGGTTGTTATAAGCTACCGTAACAGTTACAATTTAATAATTATTGTTTGTAATGCTCAATTTTCGTAATCGTTTTTTTATTATTTTGATTAACTACAGCAACATTTTTTTAATTAAAAAGATTTGTCTTCGAAGGATTTGTCAAAAATTATATCCATTAGACTATTATTAACTTTCTCTCGTTATTATTATTTTGATAAAAATCATCCTTCAGGGTTAGGTTAAACTACATAGCAGTAATAACATGTTTTTTTATTTCTGACTTTTTATTGATAAGAAATTTATTATAATTCGGACCAACAATCATGATTATACAGTCTATGTCTTATTTTTTTTACATATATTCCAATCTTTAAATATATTATAGTTGATTCATTAAACTATATATTATCATCTTACAATCAGATCAAAACACATACGTCTCTCTAGTTTATCTAAAGTATTCTCCGTTGTGGTATTGTTATGTAATAAATGTGTTTTTGTAGAGCAAAATCACGATTATAACAAGGTTTCTTTCTTTCATTTAATCTGATCGTTATTTCATAATAATATTAAATATGTTTATGTATGTTAAGAATTTAAATAACTATTTTCAATATAATTTCTTATTTATCCTTTTTATAATTCTGAGTTATGTGGAGTGTGTCTAAATGTGTGTGTAGTGTACTGAATATGTAAGTATGCATGGTTTAAAGTTTATTGTTTATGTTTAGCCTAAATTTCAAGTTTTGTAGGATAAATTTCATGTACACCATCTACCCAAGGAATTATATAAATAACTAAGTAAGTTCTTTTTTCTTTTTTTTTAGTGCTACATTAAAATAATATTGTTTGCCTTGTGATCGTATAACTGTTCCATTGTCAAAACACGTATTGCCTACGTCTTATTTATTACATTATCAATTCTCTTTTCATGGATGGTTATAAATTAAATAATTTGTTTTATAAGGTGAGATAGAAAGCATTTTATTATTATGTTAGTGTGTTTTAATTTTATCTCATAATTTATATTTACTATATATTTTTAGCATTGTTATTGCAACTTTAATCGCATAGCCTCATTATATCCATCCTATATTATTAGTAGTCTTTACTAATTGAAGAGTAAATATTCAAGAAGCACAATTAGTTCATGTTTGGTACCATGCTGGATATTTTCATTTTATGTTATTGAAGAATTGTTTTTATTTACTTAATTTTAAATAGTTAGGTAGTAAAATCTTTTTTATCTTTGTTGTGATTGGACCTATACACATTGTTGCTTTCTTTTAGTGACATGGGTTTAATTCAATAAATACCCTTAATTACTTTTGTTGTATTCAATTTGGGCAGGTAGGACAGTAATCTGACTGTATGGACGATGTAATAGATGAGATTGCGAATTGCAGAGTTGTCAATGCATGCATATACGAGGGGGCAGATGATTTTAAATTTGTTGTAGAAAAAAATGCAAACTTAAAGAATTCCATAACTCTTTTAAGTGTGAATATCAGGAGTTATAACAAAAATATAGATGAGTTACTTATTATATTAAATAATTATAGTTTTAATTTTGATATTATTGTACTAACAGAGACTTGGCTAGATGAAAGTTGCGCGAATGCGAGTATGGATGGGTATGATGTGATTGTGAATAAATCTAGTAAAAACCAGAATGATGGCGTGATTGTGTTTGTAAGTAAATGTTTGTGTGTGCGGTCTGAGGCAGTGAGTTTGCATGGTGCTACATGTATCAAAGCAGATATAATGCTTGGCAGTGATAGGTTGTCGCTGCTGTCTGTCTACCGGAGTCCATCGAGCGACTTTAGCCTGTTCATTGATGACCTTGAGTCTTATCTGGACGATCGGTGCAGGAGGAGTTCGTACTGGCTGGTTGGGGACATTAATTGTTGTATTTTGACTGGAACTGCGGACCCGCTAGCTCAAAGATACCTCGATGTACTTTATGGAGCAGGATTTGTTAGCTGTATCAATATTCCAACTAGGGTTACAGATGTCTCAGTCAGCTGTATTATCATATATTTACAGACGTAAACGACGTTAGTTTAATTAAATACGCGGTGATTAAGTCTCAATTAACCGATCATTATTTTATAGCCGCTCAATACCAATCTTGCACCGAGAAATGCTCAAACGAGTCTCCTTTCTACAATAAAACTTCTTCTTTGATGTAGATTCAGCTGGTCGTCTTATCTCTGGTTGGGATTGGTCCCTGGTAATGAACGCTACTGACGCCAATTCGGACAGTAATACGCTTGTACAACTATTCAAAAGTATTATTGATATGTCAATGATTGTAAAAAAAGTTTCATCAAAAACATCACGACTAAAACCTTGGATGTCTACAGCTTTAGTGAGATCAATACGGACCAGAGATGCGATGAGCAGGAGATTGAAAAAGCAACCGTTTAATATTGAACTAAAAATTCGCTTTAGAAATTACCGGAACATTTCAACAACCTTGATTAAATCCGCAAAACATTTACATTATCGCAGGTTAATTAACGAATCGACACATAATAAACGAAAAATGTGGAAAAACGTGGCTGAAGTCATGGGTTTAAACAAAAGTAAAGATACATTTCCTGTGGAGCATTTTTTTAAAAACAGTGATATTCCAAAAAATGAAGGGATAAAATACGTCGCTGATACATTAAACGACTATTACATAGGGGTAGGAGCCAACCTAGCCGGAGCTGTTCCTCCTGTATCCGAGACAGTGTTGAGCGACCGGGAGTTTCGAGTGGACTCCGACTTCCAGCTGGAGCCGGTGAGGGAGGAGGGACTGTTTCATATAGTCTCAAGCATGAATGGTAATTCAGCCCCCGGCCCTGATAACATTCTGGCATCTCTAATTAAAAATTTTTTTGAATTCATAAAACTCCCATTATTTCATGTAATTATTTTAAGTATAAATCAAGGTGTTTTCCCAACTATTTCTAAACTTGGCAAAGTGATTCCAATATATAAAGGTGGCCCAAAGGACCAATGTGTCAGTTTCAGACCAATTACTTTAAATAGTGTATTGTCTAAACTAATTGAAAGAAGCGTAAGATGCCAATTAGAAAAATTTTTAACCGATCACAATATTTTGTTTCAAAATCAAATTTTTAACCGATCACAATATTTTGTTTCAAAATCAATTCGGCTTCCGGAATGACCACAATTTAAATGACACCTTGTTTTTGGTTACAAAAAATATACATAACGCTATTGAGCGAAACAAAAAATCGTTAGTTGTCTTCATAGACCTTGCCAAAGCATTTGATAGTGTGGACAGGGGTTTGTTAATCGAAAAGCTTGAATGCATAGGAGTAAGGGGCACGGCATTACATTGGTTTCGAAGCTATCTCAGTGATCGGTATCAGACAGTGTCAATTTATGACCAATTTAGTTCAAATAAAAAAATAGAGTACAGTGTTTTGCAAGGAAGTTCGTTAGGTCCTCTCTTGTTCTTAGTATTTGTAAATAATCTAGGTAAAATAAATTTAGTTGGGGGCCAAATATTTCTCTATGCCGACGATACTGCCATTTTGTTTGAAGGCGACAGTTGGAGGGAGGCTTTTGGATTGGCGGAGCGCGGTCTGCTCACTGTCAAGCGTTGGTTTGATCAATGTCGGCTCACTGTTAATATTTCCAAAACAAAATGTTTCCCTATTTCCTTAAGAGCCGACTGCGATCCTGTAGATTACAATCTGCGCCTGCATACATGTGGAGGACAGCGTGATTGTGTGACGTGTGAATGCGTGGAGCTTGTTAATGAATACAAATATTTGGGCATTGTTTTCGATAGCCGCATGAGTGGTCGAGTCATATAAACTATCTGAGGAATAAACTCCGGAAATTCATATTTATCTTTTCCTATCTTAATAGAGTACTTGAACCGGATTTACTAAAAACTGTATATTATGCCTATATACAATCTCAGCTTCAATATGGAATTATAGCTTGGGGTGGATGCTTCCAAACTATTCTTTCACCTCTCGAAATAACTCAGAAGACAATAATTAAATCAGCATTACAAAAAAATCGACGTTTCCCAACGGACTTACTTTTTGATGATTTCAAAGTTCTAAATTTATCTCAACTGTATATTAGAAGTTTATTGTTGTACATTTTCAAAAATAAAAACAACATGTTCAATTAGATTTAACACTCATATCTAACCCGTACTTCTACAAATCTCGGAATTAATGCGCTTCGATTGGTTAAAACAATAACAACGACATCATCTCATTATATCGCAAATATCGTTTATTCTAAAGCTCCTCGCCACATTAAGAATCCTCTACCATGTAGCATAAATGTTTATAAACAATCTGTCAACCAGTGGATTGTTGAAGTTGGTAGAGCGGAAATTAAAAGTTACGAAAGTAACTTTTAAAAACATGCGTTCTTCCTACACATAAGTATCGCACAACAGACCACATTCAGAATGTGTGTTTTTTTTTATGCATGTGTGTGTGTTTTTTTATGCATGTCTGCGTTGTGCTTGTGTGGGTGTGTGTGTAAGTGTGTGCTTTTGTTAGGCTGCGTCTGTGTGTGTGATAGGGGAGTGATGTGAGTAAGTGCAAATGTGACTGTGAATGTGTGTTTGTATGGTAGGTGAGTGGGTGTGAAGTCTCTACTAATAATAGCTCCTGATACAATAAATATTAATTGATTATTTGTCCCTTCTTATTGCGCATGCATATATATGATATTCTTTTATATCAAACTAGTTTTAAGTTATATTGTTCTTTATGCTATTTAGTAGTAGTGGCCGACAACATTCTGACTGTTCTGGACTCGTTTCCCCACACACAGGCAGCCGCCCATGTGGGGAACCAATTTCATGTATTTTTGTAATATATTTCTGTTATATGTTATAAGGAGGAAATAAATAGATTTTCATTTCATTTTCAAAAACTAGGGCATAAAAAAACATACGTTGGATATAATTTCTTATAGGGAAAACAATATAGGGTATAATTTCTTCAGCTAGTATATGTTATCATTCTTCAAGCTCTTTCCTTACTGGATTTATAATTTAGTGTTATAGATTAATCAAACATCCCAGTAATTATAATTTTTATTTTGTAAGGGCTTTCGGTAACCATCTTCAGACATACACAAACTGAAGACATAATAAAACAATAATAATTTAGTTTGTGTTTGTCTGAAGATGGTAACATGGTTACTGAAAGGCCTTACAAAATAAAAACTAATTACTGAAGTGTTTGATTGATCTATAACATTAAATAGTACTTATTAATATAAAAAAAAATAAAAAAGCTGTAAACCCAATCATATAATATTAAATAGTATTTATTAATGTAAAAAAAATAAAAAATCTGTAAACCCAATCCATCAAGACATTTAAGACCTGCCTCACTGATTCCTTGTTTTTCATGAAATGACCTGACCTTGGTTTTCAGTATTGATATCAGAAAACCATGTTGACCTCCGGCAACAAGCACAGGTGACCATTTTTAACCTGTCCACTCACCCATACGTTTATAGTGGTAATGACTCTCCCACCTACCCACACACGTATGGTGGTAAAAAATCATCATTAGTAATCATCAGATTTATAGATCAATTCTGATCTAAAGTCTCATAATAGGTACTAACTCCTTATCAGTCTTTGTATTTACTGCAAGAAACAATTCATGTGTATATTATCATGAATCAATATTTGTTATCATAAACTTCAGAATATCACAAATAAAACATTAAAATCTGAGCATTTTTGCAGCTTCATAAACTGACCGATGAGTATGACAATATACAAGAAATCGAAAAGCCCCTGAGACCTCCTTGTAAGCAAAACATCAGAGTTTTATCTCTATTTGATGGCATTTCAACTGGTAAGTCGCAGGTTGTTTTTTCATTTTATTATTAGCACGTTCACATATGTATTGTGTATGTTTATGTTTAGAGATCATGGTGAGGTATCACAATGCAATTGTAACCGTAACATTGATCCTGAAACAGAGTTCAGAAAGGACTTACAAGGGACAAAATGAAAATCATCATTGTTCCTTTTTTGATAATTGACACAGGAGTGTCTAGGTAAACAAATAATAATGAATAAAATTAAGATAGAGAAACTATCCATCTGATCCAGGAAGGTAATAAGAGGAGTTATGGTTGTACTAAGTGGGTGAGGGCATTATCACTGTACGTGCTACAATATATATGCAGTGGTAATACCTACCAGTCATGAAATAGTAGGTATGAAAATATTTAATAAATTGCCCCTTGAATGGAGAGTAGCTCCGTTGAAAATATTTAAGCAACAATTATATAATTGGCTCGTAGTGACACCTTTTTACAGTATCAATGAATTTTTCGAATGTAAATTGTAATATATATAATTCAGAATTGGGTTATTTGAAATGATTACTTTGTTTAGAAATTTGACTCAGTTGTAGCCTATGTATGTCTTTTTCGTTATAAACATGTACAGATATTTGTAACCTGATTTTTATAACTTACTGCAGTGTTAGTGGATTCTTAAATGTTAAATGTAATTTGTAGAATATAATTTTCATTGCTTAGTGTAAGATGATTGCTTAGTGTAGGAATTTGAAACATTGCTGTTTGTACAGATATTTGTTGTACATTTGTAAATATTTGTAACCTGACGTTGTCTATTGCTGTAAAGTTTAATGACAATAAAATTATATTTATTTATTTACCCTCCTAACCATTAACGTGCAGTAGTGACCCGCGCACCTATACAAGCGCAAGGGTATTGATCCACTCACCCAAACATACACGTATAGTGGTGACCCACCCACTCATCTAGACTCATGCATTGTTATTTATCCACCCAACTGAATGTAAATGTGCAGTGGTATTAGACAGTGAAAGTCCTGTACAAAAGTCCTGTACAAGATTCATGTACAAGAAGGCTATTTTTAAATTACCTTGACAAAGATTCCCTACTGGCCCATAGTTCTCTATCCCTGTTAGCCATAGTTTTAATTGTATTGAAATAAACATAGAAATACTTTTTCTACAAATATGTGAACAATATAAAAATATTTTTTTCAAAAATTAAATATTAAAAAACTGACAAAAAAGTATATTATTAAAAGTAAATCAACGTTTTCACAAAACTATTTATCTGTATTGAAAATACAAACTACTTCTGCATTCAGTACACAAAAACATAATGATAAATTACATTTTTACTGTATAAGCTTGTAATATATGAGCCATTGAGAGCAAAAGTGGTGTAAGTCAATTTTTGGCCAAATTGAGTTTGATATGCTTAGGAGTAGCTCTAACCATAATCTGTTATGTGTAAAAGTGGCGTAAGTCAAGCTTCAATATTTTCCCGTCAGATAGCAGCACAATACAGAGACTGCTAACTAATAGCCTCTGCAGCTGTGTGCAAGAGTGGTGTAAGTCAGAGTCTTTTGTTGTTTTGGTTTGTTCTATTGTGATTTGACTTTGAAATGCTTTTTGAATCTGATTCTTCGGATTTTGTTGATGACACGGACAATGACAGAGACTTTTTACCTGGCAGTGAATCATCTTCATCAGAAATTGGTTATGGTAAGTGTTTATATGTTCAAATAATATGTCTAATAGTAAACAAATAACCTAAAACCTTTAGGCCTAGGTCGTTTGTATAGTTTCGGTATTTTTATTCGTTTGCAGCCAAGTTATTTGGTGTTTTAAAACAATTACAGTCAGGTAATGAAATTATAATATTAGCATTGACATAAGTGTAGTAATGTTAAGTAGAAGAGATAGAATTTTAACTAAACTGACACAACGTTTTTACCCAACACTAGTGGTCCTGGCTTTCATTTGGCTAATTGTTTGTTACATTTTTAGGCCCTGATAATGGAAACAAAATACATATACCTGGAAGGAAGAGAAAAAAATGAGGCTGATTGGAAAAGAAATATCAAGAAAACCAAAAGAAGCGGGCTGCTAAAAACAAAACACATTATGTCCCCTCTGATTGGTATCAAACAATACGATCAGCAAGGGAAAAGAACCCTTTAAAGTTGTATGAAATGACACAAGAAGATTTCAAATCTACTGCTCAATTGGAAAAATCAATTGTTCGAAAAAAGAAAAATACTGGAGGAAATAAAGTAAACTGGCTCCATATTCAATGGATGTGTTTTACAAAAGAGACCCCCCACAAAATGTTTTACAAACAAACTTTGGATGAAGATAAGCCATTTGAACAGTTAGATTTGCCTCTCAAACAAGGTGCCAGACACAGTCTTTATCAAATAAAACAAAGAAAGTTGTACACTGCACTCCGTCCTGTAACTACAGCCAAAAGGGATGACTTCTGCCCTACATCCCTCCAATTCACCATGAGTTTTTCAACTCTTTAAGAACATCCAGTGATGGAGAAGATATTGGCCCATTAGAAGAAAGTGAAGATTTTGAAGACGGTGAACTTGCGGATGAAGGGGTGAATAACTAAGAAGACTCATAAAAGATTAAATTTAAATAAGTACCCAAAATGTTATCTTCACAGTAGTTTTTATTACTATAAAGCCATCAATTTCTAATATGTTTTAATAGTTTTTAATATTCTCATATTACACTTATCAATAAATTATTAAAATTGAACTTGTTCAACCCATTATATTGTATTTCATTTTTAACCCCCTTTAATATTATTTTTGGTATGTCCTTTAATACTAACTAGGTGGGCATAATAATGGTGTGTCAGTTTTGTAGGTGTAAGTCTGAAAAATAGTGAATAAGAACAATAACATGCAAAAATGGTGTAAGTCAGTTAATTATTTTTTTAAGGGCAATTAATGATTATTTTAACAGTTTATTTCCATAAAAAATTGAAAAATATAATGTCAATTGACTTTTAAAATGTTTCAAACCAATAATGGTAGTGGTATTATTTTTACAGAGTTTTTAGTTTCCACATCAAGTTTTTTGACTTACACCACTTTTGCTCTCAGCGGCTCATATCTAAATTATATCAAAGTATATCAGATCTTAATTCCGTATTAAGTTTAATATTGTATCTGTTCTATATTTTTTCCATGACGTAATGACATTGCTATCATTGCTTCAACTGTTTACTGTATACCTATTTTTTGTACTAATTAGTTTTTGTGTAACAATTCTTGATTTGTGTATGTCTGATGGTATTTTCAATTATATAGAAAATATTTGTAATTTATGTGTTAATTTCATATTACACTTTAATTTAATTTTTATTTTTATTTGTTTGGTAATCTGTTCCATTGTTTTTCTGTTATCAGTTTTACTCTGTATTTTTTTTACTAGTGTAACACAGTTGTAAGAATTTTACGACTGTTGTTTCTATATCATGAACTCAATGACAGTAAATTTGTATTTATTTTTAAGAAAATCTAATTTATATTAATATATTTACACAGATGTAGAGTTTTTTTCTTCCTCTTTAGTTTTATGTTATTTTTTTTAAAACATGGATTCAAGCAAAGACATGGGCGTTGGTTTGCTTTAAAGTAATTTTCAAATACAAACTAGCCTAAGTCCATGTATTCCATTCTAATGAATTCTAATTCTAATTCATAGAATGGCATTGTCCTGCTACAGTATATTACTTCCAAAGCAAAGAACTTGTTAACATTATCAGCATCTGAATACAAGGGCGCCCATGCTCGGGGGCAGGGGGGTCGTGGTCCTCCTATTGGCTTCCAGGAGAAAAATTATACTACCGGTACTTCATAATAAAGAAAAAATGTTGTTATATAGTTAGTTTCAACAAACTGAGATACTGTCAGTTGTCAGTAGTACAGTATTGTCAAATGTCTAAAAATATTACACATTTTTTAAAATTAATTATTGTTGCAAGCTCCCTGTGGTATGCGAAGCGGGTGAGTGTGTGTGTGTATGCCTCTGTGAGCGATAAGCAGACGTTAGACGCATCGATGTATACTACTCTAACTGGATCTCACACTCCGCTCCGTGAATGCGAGCCAACTTACGGCTCTACCCCACCAAAGTTTAGTATGGGACCCAGTGCTGTCCAACTGCCTAGTCTTCAATGCAACATTGGAACTGTTAATTACAGAGGCCACAAAGAGGAAATTGCACTATAAAACCTACTGTATATATGTTACTGATTTTCACAAAATATAGGTTTTTAACGGTTTCATAAAATAAAATTCATATAATTATCAAAAAATAAATTTCATATACTTTTACAGTTTAATTATATAACTTGAACAATACTACATAACAGGATGATTGGCAGGGAAAACATAAAATAAAAACAAACACTACAAAAAACCTATAAATTTAAGCAATCTCTTTATATAATTTGATATCACTATTTATTAAGAAAAACAATATAAAGGTACACATGAACATTACTTGATCTAGTATACCCTAGTCTTATACATAGTACCATACAATAAAGTTTAAACTAGACAAACTTATTGACAAATTAAATATTTTTAAATTTACAGGATACGGTGATATATATATATAGCATAACAGGAAAAATAGTCAAACACTATAAGCAATAAATAACAAAATTCAATACATTACACACACGCACATTGTTAAAATAAATGTTAAATTAGAGGAATCCTAATAAAATCAAATCAGTTGTCCTGAAAATTGTTTAAAAATGCTTTGATTGAACCCTGCATAAATCAAAATGTTTTCTCATGTCATCACTTCCCATCATGACAATCAATGTCACACGTACAGCTTTGTAATTAGCACAGCTTTGTAATTATCTCGGACCGGAAGTCTAATGTCAGATGTGAATACACCCATACTTAAAACCTTCCATGGGAAAAAAACATCCCAAGCTTTCGTGACAATCGGATGAATGTGTAGCAATAAATAAAGAATAAACAGACAGAAACACAGGCAGACATACTTTCGTTTTACATGTACGCCTATATATATTTTACTTACTTTTAAAAAAGCCACTTCCTTTTGTATAATAATTGTAGCACCTGTAAGCTGCAGGATACAAAGGCATATTCTATTTCACTCATTAACATCCAGTTCAGGACTCTCTTCTTTTCCTGAAGGATATTCCATACCCCCACCTCCAGTAGACTTGGCCCCCTTAGAATCTATCATATGGGCGCCCTTGTCTGAATAGAGTGAAAAAACAATTTTATTTATGACCTTACTGTTTTTCCTTGAAAAGATAGTATACCATTATTTGATCTTTGTGATTAATTACTGGACTAAAACTGTTTTATTTCAAAATGGGAAGTGTTATATTACAGTTTTATTTTGTCTGTTGACATTCTGTTACGTTTGATTTCAAACTCAGTAGATACAAACATTACTGTTCTTTTATCTATCCACTTACCAATCATGTAATGGTTTTTTGCTGTGGGTTTGAATATTTGCTGTGGGTTTCACTCTCTTTGAACTTTTCTAGAACATCTTTTGAATTTCTCTGTCTGTTATTTTGTAATGACCCAGTTATATATATATCCCAGTTCTAATTCATGTTATATTTTCAACATTTAAATCAACTTTTTTCAGTAAAAACTAGACTATATCATAATTAAGAAATGATATTCATAAAATGTTGAAGTTGATATTCATAATATTATAAAACAAAGTTAGTTTCAAGAATTTCTTGTCTGCTTGGTATTCAAGTGACCTAAAATTCTAATAGTTTTCCACAGTATGATATGCTTAAAAAAGACAACAGGGTGGAGTGCAGGTCTATGCAGATCTCCCTAAGATGACTGTTTCATGGCGTAGCCCCCTTTTGTGGTAGACAATGCATCTGTACAATCCTTTTTATCCTCTATTAGTGCAGTGGATTTTTCCATTTAGCAGTTTTAGTTCAGGCCCCTGACGTTGATATCCTCACTGTTTTGGTTTAGCATGAGTAATACTGCATTCAGAAACAAACCATTGCACCAGTTCCAGTCTAAAGCTCTCTGCATTAGAAGTTTTTCTAAAATTCTTTTCCTGTATATCTTTGGAGAAAATATAAATTTTTTATGAGTCATGATATCTCGGACAATGACTTTTGTAAACATAAAAAGGGGGGGGGGTCACCTTGAAAACAATATATTATAGCTAAATTCAAAATTCCAAGAGAGCCTAAATATTACAAATTTCATCTAGTTTCAGGATATATAAAGGTTTTATATGTTATTTGAAGTATAACAGTAATTATACTTACAAAACCCTGTGTAGTACAATATATGCAAACATTTGTTACTGTGGTAACATAATTTTCAAAAATTTGCTAAAAATTCTATATAATCAGTACAGACTTCTAACTAGTACTTAAATTTATAGAATTACTTTTTCTATAAAAAAAATATATTTGTAAAATGGTTTCCTTGGTATCCTCTGGCTGTGAGCTTAGGTGTCCACAGATGATGATGAAATTTATCCGGCGTACGCACACAAATGTGACATTCTTCATGTTCACAATTTTTTTTCTTTTATAAAAAGGCTTCAATATATTAAGCATTAGGTTGGAAATTATAACGTTACTTACAAACCTAAAGAAATATTTGTGGTACAAATTTCTTGTTCTTCTCATGAATTGGCACAACTTGATTAAAGATCACTATGACCTAATACACCCATGTATTCTATGTACTCAGGACTACATTAGGCTTTGTAATGGGTGGCTCATTAGGCCATTTGCTTATCATTTAAATGCTTGTCTTTCCAGTATAACACTTATTGGTCTTGACTTGAAACAATATATCCATTTCATTCTTTCTGTGTGTTATATTTTAGATTTGTAGGTAATTCCTTTCAAATATTTACAAGTACAAAATGTACAAATATTATGGTAGTTAATTAAAAAACTAGCTATAAGTCACACAATCCCGTTCTGGGTGCCTCCCTCTGAGCGAGGGTGCGGGGGAGTGCATGATTAAAATCGAATGTCAGCCTGAAAACATTGGTTTTCTGTGAAAAAAGCCGACCAAGTTTATGATTTTATTGCTCTGAAGACACGAGCCCTTCCCTTAGGGTTTTAGAGTACTGAAGGAGACCGACACACCACTAGTCAAGTCACAAACTGTCTTCTGTCCAGTAACTCACAAAATACTCCTTTATACTGGCACCCAGCAGTTGATGAGACAATAAAGATTTATTGCAATAAAGTTGATTATGACCATCCGAACCACCCATACACATAAGTTGTTTATGACCCTCCCACCCAACCTTACATGTACGTTGGTTATGACCCTCCCACCCAACCATACATGTACGTTGATTATGACCATCCGAACCACCCATACACGTACGTTGGTTATAACGTCATCCTTGTGCTCGGGCCGGAGAGGGACAATAGGACACATGTGCAGACTCTTAGACTTAGTATAAAGTTTGGCTAGTAGCGAATGACCCAGAGCGGGACTTAGTTGGTGTGACTTATACCTGTATTATTGCAATTCATTTTTCCTTCCTCTGTAGCAAACCCTATAAACACATGCAAACCAGAAGTTTGTGCAATAGGGTTCTTAATGACTACCAATCGGCAATCTACTTTTTAAATTTAAGTTTTTCCAGAATATACTTTTCGCTCAAAAGATCCATATGTTTCTGCTCCAGTTGGTGTTTGTGATTCAGTGGTCAGATGATGTATTAGCATTTCAAATACGATTCACAATCTAGATTTTTTTCATAACTTATTAGTGCAGGTTTCTAAGAATGCTAAAAAGAGCATGTACTTGTCTGTCTGACTAAATTCACACTCGGCTAGTTTTCCCTTTTTTCTCGAGCATTGCATGTTCAGGTCTCAAGGCTGTCTAGGACACTTAAGAGTTAACTAGCTGGTTCATTGGCCAGTGGAAGAATCACTCGAGATGTAGGTTTGAATGGGAGCCCCTAGGAAAAAAAAAACGAAAACTTAGAGAAATAAATAAAATAACTAAAACATAACCATAACCTATGTTCATAAATCTGGTAACAAATATCACATTTTCAATACAGATTCCTCAATTTGAAAGCTTTATTGCCTTCATCATTGTATACATTTTTATATATGACTTGGTAATAATTATTGTTTCAGGACTACTTGCCCTATTAAAATTAGGGTTCAGAGTATCAAAGTACTATGCTTCTGAGATAGACGAGCACAGTATCGTAGTAAGCAAGTATAATCATGGGGACTTAGTACAACACTTGGGAGACATAAAAAGTATTTCTGAAGGGACATTGAAAGACATCTTGCCCATCCACCTTGTAATTGGTGGCTCACCTTGCAATGATTTAAGTCAGGTGAACCCTATAAGGAAAGGATTAACAGGTAAATTCAATAATTTGAAATATTTGTAAAGGTTTGATTAATGTGCTATTTTTCTTTAGAGAAACATTTATTATCTTTAAGAGGACACTCATATCAAATATCTTTCTAGATAATTTGTTTTAATTTGAAAACATTTACATCAAGTTATCTTGACAAAGTCTAACCTAATTTAATCTCTAAAGCATATAGAACATCATCGGTTGAGAACCTTAAGCCTCCCATAGCCACTTGTATTTCCCCCTGGCTATGCACATTTTTTCTTTACTCCACCTGCTGCACTTGTTCCTTAAAGTGTTTTCCTCCTTTTAAGCGTCATGTTCTTCTTCAAGACATCTATATATTTTTTGTGGTTTCCCCACTCTTCTTTTGCCCATAAATTCACTTTTGAGCCATATTTTAGTCATTCTCCTCTCCTAAACCATCCTAGACTTGCCATTCTGATCTTTTCCTTAATCATCTTGACACATACAATCTGTTCTCACATGTCTTAATTCTGTCAAGTCTACCTTTATTACATTGATTTTCCTCAAAATTTCATTTCAGATAGTTGAACCCTACTGCAGGCCTTTGTTTCCAGTCTAAATGTTTTTAGGATGTATGTTAAAATGGGCAAGATGTAGGTGCTGAACATCGGTTGTTTTGGCTTTTTTTGTACTTAACTATCCAATTATACACTTCTTACGTGGTGATAAAATATGGCTGCTTTGGTCATAAAAAATGTTCTTATGGAAGATGTGGTTTCCTGAGTTAATTGAGTTTCGATTTTCAGTAATCATCATTAACACTAATTTTTGTTTTTTATTAACTGTAAGTCTGAACCACCTAGAATATTAGCTTTAATTTTTGTAATAATATCATACATGAATATAACTAGCTTGATCATTACATTTATAACGGTACAAACACGTCATCATACATTTATTGGAATAAACTCTTTTTTCCTTTACTTCCTAGATAACAGTATACAAGAAGCTTTATACTAAAAAATTAACAAATGAACTCGAAGAAAAGTTGAGTTTTCAGAATTTAATGAACTTTTAAAGGACAAAAACTAACCATCTTTGATTTTTTTTGTTTTTTCATGAAAATCTCATGATTTTGTAAAAAAAAAACTTCCTGATTAACAATTTCAAATTCACCCACTAAAGGTACCGGTATAAATATTTCCTTTTTAGTTTTTTTTTTTTTTTTTTATTAATTGCAATTGTTGCATAAAATGTAACAATGTGGTGGTGAACCAATTCGGGTAACATTAATTCTGTATATGTCTCAGTTTAAAGTTAAGGATCCATGGGTGGTTGAGACCTTTCAAATGTTAATGATACCTAAGTTATGTTTATTAGATGCTGTCTGCACTTTTATAATTAACTTGTATAAAATTAGAACTATGTTATATTCTGTAAAATGTTATGCAGTCGTCAAAAGCCGCAGACACATCAGGTTGGCAGTACACATTTATCCAGGCAATGGTGTCCAGACAGCCCCTTCAGAGTCAATGCGATAAGCAGGCTCGGCTGTCCTGTCTGGAGAAGCAAGGCTGCATGTTCCCTCAACTTCCACCCCTGTCACCAGCATGCAGTAGTCAGTGTTACGTGTCTCCACTACCACTGCCTCTACCTATGTATCAGATTTACTGTATACCTAAGCAAAAATATGGTCAAGACAGGATTCTGTTTGCCTAGTTATTCTTGCTCATTTATTAAAGACTCTAACCCAAATCTTGCTATAGTATTTAATAATCATCGACTACTGTACATTTTTGAATAATGTTAATATTAATGTCCCCAGTTAAGGAAAGTCTTGTCATTGTATTTAATTTTAATTCTCAATCAATAAAACTTCATTTAAATTTTGCCAAGAAAAGAAATAGCGCTAATCCCACCAAAAACAAATCATTTATTTTTTTTACAAAAGAATTAATATGAATGATAAGGAAAATCACCAGAATATTAAAATTATGATTTAAATACTGAAAAGACAATAAAAGAGTATCAGCAGCATCGTCCCGTAATCCAAGGAAAATAAACAGTTGTGTGCAACGTGTATATAACTTGGAATATGATGCAAATCAGTCCCTGCATGATTTGTAATGCATAGTTCATAAAAAATAACTATTTTTAGCGGAAAGATCAGCTACAAATAAAACCTAATATTTTTCTGTGCTATTATAAAATTATATCTACTAGTAATTTGTTAATTAAATAGTTGCATACTTGTGTACATCATACATTACTATTTTGTTTGCTATAAAAAGTCAGAAACTGTGCTTAGTTTTTAAATAATGAATTATAACATGTTATATATATATTTGTCATATATATATAAGACAAATTAAGAGAGCAAAACGTGAATGTATGAGAATCACAATTAGTAAATGTATTAACAAAATAAAATATTTAAAGAGAATGAATAAAATATTAACATACTTAATTCATCCTATTTCGTAAGCTTAAGCGGCTGGAGTCATTGTAAATAGTCCTTTCACGCGGTTGATACTTAATTCAATTTAAATACAATTCATAACTCAGGTCAGCCTAGCTTTCAATTTTAATAACACTTTCATTTTCACCTTTTCTGAGAAAGATTTTCCCTAATCGATTCAAGACGAACTTGTAGTTTTTCTCTCTTCTTGCCAGTCGAGCTATGACGAATAGCTTCCTCTGTGCTGGTGTCTGGGACTTCTCATTGGTAGCAGTTATTGAGTGAAATCACTAACTGAACTTAATTAATAGTTAGCAAGTATTACTAACCTAATAAATAGAGCATCAAAATATAATGAACTTGTATTTAGTGAAATGTATTGAACTTAACTCACTCGGAGAAATAATTTTATAATATTAGAAAGGGGACAAGAAGGCAAATCCATACTATAAGTATTGTAGTTCTTCACCATTTGCGCATCCATGTGAAACGGCCTTAGCTAAGGGTCTAAGGTGTGCGCAGCTGGTCAGGGTTCGATTTCCAATGTGATCATGAAGTTTTTCCCCCTGTGTCACTCTTGTGGTTCATAAGTCATGTTATGCTGGTGGCGTAACAAGTCTACAAAACAAAAATTGGCTAGTCTACATAGGCGAGGGTAACTGTGTCTTAATTAAGTATCTCTTTCCACTAAAAAAATACATAAACATTTGTGATTGGCTAGAAGTTATTGGTCTTCTGATTATTGTTTATTTAATAATAAAAACTGTATGTTGTTAGTATTTATTTGGAAATGAGAAATGTGATGGGCATATAAATAAATTCAATATTTCAAATGAAATATATTTTATTACATTTCAAAACTTAAGTTATTTTTAAAAACTATTTTCATTTTCAAAATCAACAAATAAAACTTAATAAAATAAATCAAAATAAAGTAGATACAGTAATCCCTCTATAATCAGCCCCCCCCCCCAGTAATCCAGCCCCCCAGGAATCCAGGGCCCCAGTAATCTGGCCAGTTCTATCTATCCAGTTCTTTATTGATAAAAAAGAAAAAAAGAAGCGGTTATGTTTCCAGAAAACCAAAGGGGAGATAGCTTTCATATCAGGAATGTTTCAGGTATGAAAAGTGCTGATAAACAGAAACAACAATTTCTGACCAAAAGATAAACGAAATAACTTTGTCAGATATAACTTTGTCACATGTCAGATAAACAAACAGAAGATAAAAGAAATAACTTTGTCAGGTGTAAGATAAACAAAATAACTTCATCAGAAAATATCTGCCCACAGAAAATATCTGCCCACAATGGTCTATTTCCTTATCAGTTCTATCAGCCTTGAAAGAACAGATAACATTAGAATTCCTAAGGCAGTAAAGAGGAAGATCTTCCTTAGCCTGAGCTCCATCCCTGTTTATCCTGACTTTCTTATCACTTCCTGCCAGATAAAAACACCTGAGGCAACATTCCATTCTGTTTACAATTCATATCACATTATGAATATGATTATGCTTCTAGTTTTATAGTTTATAATAATTAAAAGGTTTTTATAGTGAGTCTTCCAATATTAGAGTGTCTTTGTTTAAACATGTTATTATTAACCCAAGGAGTGTTGGTCATAATTTTGTGTAGTGTCGCCAAATTTTCAGTGATTTGTAATACTTTTTTTAAAAATTCGCTGTATATTTACTATTAGCATTAGAAAGATGAAACTTGTATCATTTTTATTAGTAATAAATAAATTTTAATTATTGGTAATGGAAAAAGTTTTTAAATTTTTAAAAAGTTTTTAAATATAATGTTATTTATAAATGTTTTATAAAAATAAATTTTATAAGTAGATTGACGGTCATTTATGTATATAAAATTATGATATTAGAAAAAAACTGAGATATACAAGTTGTGCAGAATTTCATTCTGAACAAAAAAACATATAATTATATAGGCAAACATTTATACAACATATATTTATGAAGTAACAATAAATATGTTGCCTAGCAACGAATATGCCAACTTTAGCATGCATAATTATTATGTTTATAAACCACGACACGGATCACCTGTGATCACTAATAACAATCTATAATACACAAACACTAAAAGTCACACAAATGAATTATATAGGCAAACATTTATACAACATATATTTATGAAGTAACAATAAATATGTTGCCTAGCAACGAATATGCCAACTTTAGCATGCATAATTATAATGTTTATAAACCACGACACGGATCACCCGTGATCACTAATAATATACAATCTATAATACACAAACACTAAAAGTCACACAAAGCATAACACAACAGATCAACAAACATAAACAACTGCCGGCTTGGTATGGCGATCGAGACTGGCGAGTTGATTGACAGATGACGACGTAAGAAGTAAACAAAGAATTATTTCTGCCACTGTGCCTCATCTGACAGTCATAAAGCAAAACCAAAGACATGTAAACAAACACTGATTCACGGCCTTTCAAATGATATATATTTGAGACGACTTTGACTTTTTTTCCCGACTGTGAGCGACATTAATCGAGTGAGCGCACATCGCCTCAAATTGAGGCGGTAACAGTTTACAAAAAAAACCGATCGCCTCAGTTTGAGGCGATCAACACTCCTAGGGTTAATAATGCAAAACATTGCATTAAAAAAATGATATGAAATATTGAAAAATACATTTTGAAGATAATATTCTGTCAGCACAAGACAACTCTTAATAATTGTTACCATTATTTTTTTTATTTTTATCAATAGTTACATTTTATTTTATCTATTTTTTTCTTTTTTTCAAAGTTTTAACCCTTTCAGTGCCAACGTCCGGGTACCCGGACGTTTTTTAACTGTTCACAAAGTGCCAACGTCCGGTAGGACCCGGACGTTTATAGGTGGTCGCGTAGTGCCAACGTCCGGTTTTCCCGGACGTTTCGTAAAAAAATCGTAAAAAATAAATATAATAATTTTTAGCTTTGAAACTTTAACAATAGTATTAAGAATAATATTCTTTATCCGTTTTCAATATTTATAAAGCATTTAACTGTGTACATTCAGTATATAAAAAGAATAATAAACACATCACAACGTGATCAAGTCAGCAGCGCTCTCGGTCAGCTGTCTGACGCAACGTCATTGTTATTCTGCATCACATCTTTACCTCTGTTGTTTATGTTGTGTGGTGGTTATGTTAGGTTATTTGTATATGTTTTGTAGTAATTTATTGCGCATTTTGTTAACATGGATCGGTCAAGATCTCCTATTAGTGAAAACACTATTAGGAGAGTGATTGAGGATGAGTATTTAGATGACAGTTTTGTCAGTGATGTTTCGTCTGTAAACAATGATAGTGATAGCCCACTTTTTGATGATGACACTGATTTGGACCCAAATTATGAACCTGAGGATGATTTGGAGATACCTACCTTAAATATCCAACCCGGTACAAGTCAAATGTTATCTGATTCTTCTGATGATGAGGTAAGTGATAGACCAGCTCCCAGGCCTAGGCCTAGAGGTAGACCCAGGATAGTTAGGCAAAACTTATCAGGTTCTGACTGCTCAGACAGTAATTCAGAAGATGGTACAGGTTGGACCAATGTTACTGAAGAAACAGATGTACCTTACAATCACAACTTTTCCTTTGCGGATTTACCTGGACCAAAACATTGTCCACCCCGAAATTCACCTCCTGTTTCCTACTTCATGTTATTCTTCACACATGCCCTGCTTGATAAATTTGTTAAGGCTACTAATAAATATGCTGACAAGTTTATTACTGATAATAGGCATCGGCTGAAAGAAAATAGTAGGTCAAAATTGTGGAGACCTGTTACCCGATTGGAAATACTAGCTTTTATTACAGTGCTTGTAAATATGGGCCTAAACCCAAATTAGTTATTTTTGAAGCTATGGACCTGAAAATTTGTATTTATATTCTTAAATGATTGTTTTAATTAGTGAAGTGCACATCTATAACAAACAGATTTTTTTCATCATGGTTAAAAGGCATTCTTTTTGGATTAAAAAAAAAAAAAAAAATTGGTAAGTAAATATATTTTTATATAGTGTTAACCATAATATTATATGATTTCTGTTGTTTTATGGTGTTGTGCATACATTTTGGAAAATAACAAAAAAAAAAAATCATTGTTTTACCTTGATAAATAAATTAGTTATGATTTTTTTTTAAATAGCTTGCAAAACCGCTTAAAATTGCCCGGCAACATAAGGTAAAACTAGTGAAAAAATGCCCGGCAACATAGGGACATTTTTAAAAAAAATGTCCGGCACTGAAAGGGTTAAAGGATTAATGTTTTCAATTGTTGTAAGCTTTTTAACTTGTTTTTTATGCATATGCAACAGTGTTATATAACACAGTTTCAACTGGTGTACCATACTTTTCTTACTTTGAAACTATTGTACATCTTTATTGTAAAAATTGACTTTCTTAATTACAATATAGATTCTATTATGTAATTTAAGCATGTTTTGCAATTGAACTCCAATAATCCGGCTTTTTCACTAATCCAGCACATACCTGGTCTGAATTTTGTTGGATTAATGAATGTATGTTGAAATAAGTAACGTTATCCAAGAGAGAAAACAGAAATATTTATGATTTGGAGATGACAAAAAATTGGTACATTTATCAAATTGTTTATACATAACTAGTCAATCTGATGATTTATCTGTCATAACCAGTGCAATACCAGGAAATGGGCACATTGCCACACACTGTTCCATCTGTAGTCATTTTGAGACAATTGCCCTCAAATCACAAAGAGAGCATAGTACAAGCTCCACATAACATTCATACTTATTTGTTTCACTCTTTTACTTACAGGTGTGAAAACTGTTCTATACCTATTTACAAATTACTTAATTAAAATTTTGATAACACTATTTTTAAATATTGTATGATTGATCTAGTTTCATAACTGCTTGATAATGTTGTTTTAGACATGAGCGGCAGCGGAGCATTGTTTTTTGAGTTCTATCGTGTAATGACGCTGTTAGAGCGTTTGCAAGGGACACCAAAAACATTCTTTTTCCTTTTTGAAAATGTCTCCTCAATGGAAATATCTCATAAAAATACTATCTCAAGGTATGATAACATTTGTTAAAGGTTTATAACTACTCTGTTCCTTGTTATTTGTTCATAAACTGTTTGTGCTCTGAGCATACTGTTTCTTTTATATGGCTTTTTGTAGTCTTTTATTCTAATAATTTCAGGATTAAGCCAAAAAAAGCAATATCAGAGTTCTTTATTTATTTGATTTAGAATATGAATTGTTAAGTTATACTATGTCTACCAGCTGTAAATAATACTAATTTTATCATTTTCAAATTGTTAATATTTCCATTTTATACAGAAGACTGAAGCAAATAAAGTTGAAAAAATTAATTGCAAATTGAAGTATAAAGCAGCCTGATAGTTTTATTATGTTTCGCCGGAGTACATGGTCAGTCAATGTGCAACTCATTACCTGTTCCAAATTAAAATTTTCCATTTTTAATAAGTTAAAAATTCTGAAGATTAATTAATTTGTGTCTTAAATTATATAACCACTGCTTGGGGCAATTCATTTACCCTTTGGATAATATTGTAAAAGAAAAATGATGTAAGATTATATTCAATTTGAGGATTCAAAAAAAGCATAGAGCACCACAGATCATATCAGGTATGTACATCTACCAGGCATAGATTTTACGGTAATTCTGGATAAGTCCTCATTTTCATTGTAGGGCCGCCCTTTGATAGGAGTTCCTGGAAGTCACAGAAAAGCTTGGAATTTATTGACAAAGGCCCTTTTTACTGTACTTTTATTACACCAATATAACTGATGACTGGTAAGTTTGTGATGCGTGAGTATGGCACACTACCCGGCTTTGATTTATAAAAGTGTAGGTGTGCTGCTTGCCTTTGATGAAATTTCTAGTTTTATACGTAATTGTAGCAAAAACTTTAAATAAGATAACATGTTAGGTAACTTGAAAAATTAGAAAAACATTTATTGGATCAGTTTTTTAATATTAGGTTTTCTTCTTTGTAATGTTTTAGATTTTTGGAAGTGAAGCCAGTATGCATCGATGCCAAGAATTACTCTGCAATGCGTAGACCAAGGTTATTTTGGACTAACACTCCTAACAAGAGGAGATTTGTAACAAGTGATTTTCAACAAAATTCAAGTCAGGAAAACATGACGTTGCAGGAGCACTTGACTCCAAACCTTCGCAGAGTTGCAGTAGTGGACAAAATAAGAACCGTTACTACTAACAGGAACTCATTGACTAAATGTATGTATGGTATTGTGAATAGTTTTTATTAATACTGAAGGATCTTTTTTAGTTAAAAAAGTACCATATCAATATAAAGCCAACAAATTTAAATTGATTTTACTGATAAGCTTCAGCTTGCTTTTTTAGAACTAGTGGAATTGATTCTCTTGATATTTCTATAGAATTTTAGTCTTTGTTTTATCTTGTCAGAATATATATAGTGTATTCTTCTTTTTCCTGCTAAGTCTGTTAGTTTAAGAGTCTGCCTTTCATAGACCTAACATTTTTCTAATAAACTTTTTTTCTCATTTGAATGTTACTATTTTAAACTTTTTTAAAAAACATAGTCTAATTTAGTTGCTATTTAAGAATGTCTTTATATTTAGAGAGTGATTTTTTAAAAACTCTTTTAGTCTAAAATCAGATGTCATGTTTTTGAAAACTAGCTTCACTTTTAGTTTTTTTAATTCCTAATTCTTGTATAATTTCACTCAGATATTTAAATTGGAAAACCCATTTTATTTTATAGTCCCAGGTTGGCTAGTTAATTTTGTAACTTATATGGATGTTACAACATTTTACACATAACTACAAATTGGTGAACCCTATTTTGAGATTTATTTAGTGGAACGCTATATTTCTAAGGAGACATTTCCCAAGAAGTCTTGGAGTATTAGTCAAAGGGTAAAAATCTTAAATGTAAACAGTTTGAATGGTACATAAAATGAAAGTAATTAAATGAAGCGATTGCCAGCAGGTGGCTAAGGCTAGGCTGCGGAGGGCATTTTCCAAGGTTCGAATCCATACTGAGCTACCAGTCAGTACTTCACTTGTTGAGTAAAGTTCAGGCCCATGTGAACTGGCAAGTAAAGTTAAAAAAAATTAAAGGTATTAACTAGTAGATTATAGTGCCGCAAATCTGGCCTCAAAAGGTTTATCTGATGAAAAATTAAGGCGATTCATAGTTAAATTAGGTACATATTTTGTTATAAATACATCCACCTGGAAACCAACACATTGGTGCTACCTATAAGGTTTTTTAACACTATTGTTGGGTTTTACATCAATTTGACGATTTGTTTACAGTGAAGTAAATTCAGTGCTGCTGACGGTGTGTTAACCAGTGATTAGAGTGAATAGTGATATTAATTACAATTTCTGTAAACTATAATGGCTACCAAACAGAAACATAATACTTGTAGACTAAAAGAAAAACAAGTTTTAATTTTTTTTATAAGGGTGAGAGTGCTACAAAATTGGCAATGGAGTTCAGAATCAGTAATGCTACTAAATCAGACTGGCCTTAATTTTAAAGCAATGCCATCTAAAACCCAAGCTTCAGTTGTAAAAAAATTCTCAAGGTTTGAAATGAGCAAGGAACCATGTTCTGTTTGTCGAGAGTTAAGAGTGGTGTAACATTGGTGCTAGGCCGATTCACATGTTGCTGTAGTGATGGACTGTCCTTTCTGAACTTAGTTAGGTATTATTTCATCATGACTGGCGGAACGTTAGTAAAGCCCCTGAAGAAACATCATCTTCTACCACCATGTCGGCGGTTACTCTTTTTTTGGGAAAAGAAGAAGCTTCCACAGGCCTAGATCACATAAACCTGTGGTACAAAGAAACCCATTTTTGAGTAGTGATATGAACTCTACCTGTGTACTACAGGAACCAAACAAAGGCTTGGATGGATTCACAACTTTTAAGGAATGGTTTCATAACTAATTTACATCATTAGTAAAACGTTTCCAGAAAATCAGGAAATGATTTACCTCCTCATGCAATTCTGGTGATATAAAATATACCTGCCCTTTCTGAGCTAGCATCAGAGGAAATCACAAGAGAGCTTTTACCCCCAAGTGTAATGTTGTTATTGCAAAGTCTTTGTTGTTATTGGCTAATGGTGTATTAGCCAATGGATCAGTGTGTCTTACAATCTTGTAAAAGCTTTACCTAAAGAAAATTCCTAAGGACCTTGATAGAGGATGATAGTACAAGTTCTTTTCCCTGCATCATAAAGTAAAAAAAGTTGATATAAAGAAGGGTGTAAATTGGGCTACAGAGTTGTGGAAGAATGTGTCTGAGAATATAGTAAGAAAGTCCAGGTAAAAACTATGGCCATCTTTTATTTATTTTGACTGTCCTGAGAAAGAAAATTATGGTGCACAACTAGCATAGCTTGTGTAAGACTGTCCTGAGAAAGAAAATTATGGTGCACAACTAGCATAGCTTGTGTAAAATATTCCCGGTTTCAGAGAATCGACTGAAAACTACGTTTATGAATGAGTGGGAGCACATAAGGAAAAACATGAAGTTCTTTCAGATGAGGTAATTGTTGTAGCTCTCACTCATGAAAACCTGGAGCAGACTGGCAGAAGTGATGACAAGCAGGCTGGTGACAAATACTAGTGGTGCATGCAGATGCAGCTGCGGCCCTTGATGTCACTATAGACACTTACTTATCTTCGTGCGGCACTGGTGGAACATTGCTTCATCTAGCCGGTTCTCTCATCATGTCAAATGAAACTTACTGATTTTTTAAAGTAAACAACTGTATAGTCCAGTAAGCCTATTTAACCTATTGCAGATCAAAGACGTGGCCTTCACTTTCCACGCTGATTGGACCTATAGCTCAACAATGTGACTTTGATGTCAAGGCACTGGTTGTTTACAGTTGCATCACTTGTCCCTTGGAGTCAATGTTATCGCTGTTACAATGCACCCATTTGTTTTGAGGCGCTTTGTCTGTCTCCTTATCTTTGTTACCGTTTCGTGTTCAATTTTGTCTCGACTACTTGATATTAGTTTGGGGAATTTATTCCTTGCGTTCGGTCTAATCGTTTTGTTGTGTGCATGATTTCCAGTAAAAAAGAGGATAAATTGCGATCGTCTGAATTAGATAGACTACTAATATGGCCAGTGTAATGTTTATGTAACGTAAAAAAACAACAAAACCTGTAGAGTTTGTGAGTGCGCTAGGCCAGCAGGTGTAGCGCCGTGTTGTGAATTTAACTTGTACCGTTAATCCCGTTACGCGATCCGTAATGGGTTAAACAGTTTTTTGTATCTCTTTTTACAATACAACATTTTGTTTTTATTATTAATATACTCATCTTATTTGTACTTTTTTACATTTATGTCATTTAGTTTTAGCCCATTTAATTTCAGTTCAAATACAGTATAGGATTACTAAATAGGTTTTAGTCAACTAAAGATTTTTTGTTGTGAATTAATTTTAGTATTTCATAGCCAACAAAATAATTCTTTTTTTCAATGGCCCTGTCTTGTTCAAATTAGGCATACGATCAGGTTAAACTTGTTCGTATTGATGAGACTCTTGTGGAATATGAGTATTATGGGCAAGAAAAAAATTACAAGAGTGAATCATTTTTTAATAAAGTTTTTTAAATGGTAATAGACTATATTCACTTTTTATGCTTATATATTTTCATATATTGTACATGGATGTCATGTGTTGTATAAAAATACACCTAAGTCATTATTATTTTCATTTGTCTCTAACATTAAGTGGAAAAGTAACACACTACATTCAAATAATATTGAGCAACTTGCTTTCTTTTCTTTTATAAAGAAATGCATTCTGATTTTTAACCCTAGATGGTGAAAACTAGGTGACCCATTATGAACTCCCAACTGCAAAGTGCTTCTTTTCAGCGCTTGGTAAGCTTTTTTGTAAAAATCATAAAAAATACTAAATATGCTCCAAATGTCAATTTTATCTTTAGTTTTTCTTCTCAAGAACTGTACTTTCACATACTACCATCAAAACTTACAAAAAAATGTTAAATAATTATTGTCTAGAAAAGATTGAAAACATTTTAAAATTTTGTAAATTAATTTTAACTTATAACACTCCTTAGGAGCACTAAAAGATTTTAGTAAATAATTCCAAGATAGCCAAATTGTTTATTATTTTGTGCACTATAATAATATGTTGTTAAATTTTATATAAACTACTAGTTTTTGTTTGTTTGAATTGTTTGTTTACATAAAACGCAAAAAATGAAAAAAATGTGCAGAGTTACAGCATGATCATTGTAGGTAATCAAATAGTACAAGAAAAAATTCTTAAAAATTATCATGGAATAGGCAAGAAAAAGTTGTTTAGGAAAAATATTCCTATTGTACCCATATATAAATTTTTATATTTTTAATTTGTTGTGGAAAATAAAAATTTTACCACGGATACAAAAAATTCTGTGAAAAATTTAATACCAATCCATAAATAAGGAGTATGTATAATTTTTTTCTACATGTACTTTATTAGTACAATCAATTAGCTACAAGAAAATGTAAAATATATGAATATATTCCAAAAAGTATAACATTTATAACACCAAAAGTCAGTGTGTGCAAATTGTGTAAACGGCTCTTGAAAAATTGTGCATATATTGTAATCACTGTAAAAATTATTAAAAAAGTTTTAGGAATTTTTCTTATAACAAAAACTGATAAAACAAATGTTTTTAAATAGAAATATAAAAAAATAATTATATTCGTGACAAAAATAAAGTTTTAACACAGGATAATAACATACTACGTTATATTGTTGTCGATAAATAAAATAAAAGCATCATTTTGAGCGAACACAAATAATAAATTTGTTTTTCAAGATCTTAGATTATTATGAGCACGCTAAACTAATACCATATGTTTACATGTCTTATTTGATCAAATTGGATAAAATTAAATGTTTAGGCTAGTATCTAAATAAATATATACATGGTTGTAAAATTAAAAGAAACTAAAAAATGAAATATTTTACTTACTCTTAGTTCTCCAGCCTGTTTTTAGCCCTATATTGCATCATTTGTATGTAGGATTGTTATTATTATGCTTTTGAAGTGCTAGTGCTAGTGCTTTTATATAAGTATAATGTAATGTTGATTAGTGGTAGGACTTGTTGAACAATGCCTAAAACTAATTTCCTCTTATGCACTGTCACTTCCACTAATTCAAATTCAAATCGTCTTTATTTAAATTGTACATAATATACAGTAAATAGTGTCAAATAAATTGTATACAAGTTAATACATTAAAATACTCCTTGTAATGTATAATACATAGTTAAAATAAAATTACATCTTCATGTTACTCAAAGGATGCTGTAACCAACTAAACAGTACCTTGTACTATTTATAGTGTGATATTCATATTGTTTACAAAAACAGTGTATGTACTACATGCAATTATTTAGATCATAAAGCTCTTCTAGTGAATAAAAAGCATTTTGAAATAAATATTCCTTTAACTTTAATTTAAATTTACTAACAGTCTGTATATTAGTAATATTTTTGGGTAGAAATCTTAAAAACCAAGCACCTGCATAGGAACTTTTTTCCCTGAAAAGTTCAGAGTTATGTTGGGGCAAAACTATCTTATTTTTGTTTCTAGTATTGTATGCGTGGATGTCACTATGATGTATTAAATTTGCTTCATTATTTCTGGCAAACGTAACACATTCCAAAATGTATAGGCTGTAAACTGTTAAGATTTTTAACTCCTTGAAGTATTGTCTGACTGAATCATCTTTTTTAATTTTTATCATAGTTCTTAGTGCTTTTTTTGAGCAATTAATGTTTTATTTAAATTTTTATTTGATGTTCCACCATAAACACAAATTCCATATGAAATGTGTGACTGAACATGGGCGTGAAAAACTATTTTTAGAACAGACAGGCTACATAAAAAAGAAAGTCTTTTCAAAGCATAAATTCCCGAGTTGATTTTACCCAAAATGTGGTCAACATGTTTATCCCAACTCAGATTTTTATCTATACATAGACCAAGTAAATTTGTTTCATCAATTTTTTCTATACTTTCGTCATCAATCCAAATTTGGAAATCTGATTCCTTTCGATTTTGTTTTGTACTAAATGATATACAATTTGTTTTTTGTTTATTTAAAATTAGATTATTTTGAATAAGGAAATCTTGAATTTTAGCCAATTCTATATATGCGCTAACTTCTAATTCAATTTCAGTTTTTGATGACAAAATAAGGTTTGAATCATCAGCAAATAAGCAAAGTTGCGTTTTTGATTGGTCCCGATTACTAAGGCAGTTTGGCATATTTGTTATGTAGCATATAAACAACAAGGGTCCAAGTATAGATCCTTGAGGTACGCCATACTTAATTATTCCTTCATTAGATTTTTATTTTATTAAATTATTGTGTTCAATTTTACTTATTTCTAAGTATTGTTTTCTTTCAGATAAGATTCAAACCAATTTATTTGCCTGTTTTTAATCCCCAAGTCATCTAGTTTTTCTAATAATTTAGTGTGAGAAATGTTGTCAAATGCTTTAGATAAATCCATAAAAATACCAGCTACTTTGTTTTTGAAGTTATACTTCTTTGCGCCCGTTAGACACTTTGGGATGGGATGTTGGTCGAGAAACCGCGTCACGCTGAAAAGTAAGAACAAATTTTTAAGAACTATCGATTAATCGATTGTTAATCGAAGAAATTACTGATAATGATAATATAGGTGTATAATATAATAATGAAGTCACGTCTAATATATTGAAGATAAATATATTGAATAATATTGAAAAATGTCTTATATTTCATTTATATATCCTGTCTGTTTGTGTGCGTGAGTGGGTGTATGAGAATGGCCAAAGAAGTATAACTTCCACCGTGTGGTCCGACGCACACCCAATTTTTTTTATCTATTGATTCAATTATTGATTCTGTAAAACTATTTAATGCACTGGTAAAATATATAAACTACACTACGCAATTCACTATACTATACTTTCATTTCATTTCACTACACTTATTATGGTAAATACAAGCGGGTGTATAAACAAAGATGGCTAAACGTAAACTGACGGCTGCTCTTCTACATCATCATTGTCATGTGACCATTGCCAACATACAGCACAAAATTTCCTAGACAGTACTGGCTTTATATCCAATTTTTTATTTGTTCATATCACAATACATAATTTATTTATTACAACTTTTTACAACGGCATGTAACGTGCCAATACCGGCTTTTGAAAGAACACGCAAACAAGGGTATACAAACACATTTTTAGTAAAACAACCAAAGCACCTACAACATTGTAATTTGTTTTGTTGGCTAGATTATTTCATTCACTGCAGACTGACAGTTTGTACACCTGATTCCGACTATTGGTTATTGTATAGTTATGCGACAAACATCGGCCATTTTTCCCAATCCTGACCCTCCGCCGGTCGGGAATTGAGCGGGAATTTCAAGTTGCACGTTTTAATTTTATTCCTATGTTTATAAAATTGTATACAAAAATTATTTAAAATATGAATGTACAGAACAGAACATTCTGCGTTGATTGGTAGAACAGAACATAGCGCATATGATGACTTTGCTGTAAACGCCATAAGCGCATATACATGTAATAGTTACAAAAATAATATTTCGTAATAATGTTTCTAATTTAATCCGGTAGTGCGTTGGGGTTATGGGCGGTGACTCATGAGAGACACATTGTGCGACTCGTGACCTTTTGTTGGCCTGACAATCACTATGAGACTGGTTTTTGTCTGGCAGTGTATGTACCGCCGCCTAACGCCACAAGTGCATATACGCGCAGTTACTGTCGAGCCGAGTGGTTGTCATTGTCTGCTGCCTAACCTCTTTCAAACTGTGTATTTAGTTGTTTTTATCATAACTTTAGTTTAATATATGTTAGTAATTTATTAGTTTTAAGTGTCAATATGAATAATACGGCTGATTTTGATTTTGTGGAAGATACTAAATACATTGTATTCAAGTGCTATATGTATTTACTTATTTTGTATTATATGTGCTATGTGCAGGCCATGTCTTTATCAGTTTATGTACAAGTAAATGTACTCAATTATGCATATTTTATTAATAGTAATAATATTTTGTATTGATTCATACTGTATAAGCAGAGCCAGCGCGACCGTATAGGCGAACTAGGCGACTGCCTAGGGCGCCGACACTCCAGGGGCGCCAGAGAAAAAAAACGGAAAAACCAGTTTTAAAGGAAAACTTTTTTGGGGTAAAATAATTTACTGCAAATTTGTTGACGATAAAAGTAAAACAAAGAAGTTGAGTTTTAATTGACGCAAGGTATTGTTGGTGGGAATTGCAAAATTACGTCCTTGAGTGTGACTGTGAGTAGTGGTGTAGGCCTACTGACTGACAGTGCAATGCACCACTTGTCTGTCTCCAAGGGGGTCGGCGGGAACGCCCCCTCCCCTCACCTAGTAGTTTGCATCGTCTCGTCTGCAATACAGCACAGCTATTCTGATCTCTGGTGCGCTACTTTAGTTTTTCGCCACTCGATGCGCTTGTGTAGTTTGAGTCACCTCAAGAAAAGCAGAACAAAATAAACAACATTTAGACTTAGTTGAGACTTGAGTGTTGGTTCATGGTGTTCAATAAACAGACACACTGGTAAGTAAATCCAAGTTTGTACTTTAGCCTTAGCCTATTGGCCATTGCCCTGTTCAATTTGAATTTACTCTTAACAACTGAGCGGCCTGTCAAACTTCCAGCAGCGATGGGATGGGAAGGGAATGAAGTATGTGAACCATCGTTGTTTACAGTCTTTCAGAGTCAAGGTCAAGCGCTGGTGTGTGGCGTGTGTAAGTTACGTGGGTGAAGAAGAGGGATGGGTGGGGAGGTATGAAGAGGGGCGCACCGGCACAAGAGTGTTGTGACAATCTACTCATCCGCTATGTTAGCGCGAGCGCCCCTCACCCAACCCGTACGTTCGACTTTATTATCAACAAGTAATTTCTTAGGACAGTATGTGTTCACACATAAGGAACATATCATTTTTTAATATTTTACCACAGCTACTTATGTATAAATATGGAGTTGTAATGTTGGTATCCTCACCTTACCTACCACCCGGGGCGCTATTATTTTTAACAAAATGAAGACTTTTATTTTTAGTACCGGTATATTGTTACTACAAATTACAAAAAATAAAAACTACCGGCAAGTTTGAAAAATAACTTATTTGTTGCAATAACCTACACCATGGCAATGTGCAGATAACTAATCGTGCATTTCTATAACTGACAGTTACGTGCATAATACAGGATTTTGAAATGGGAAAAGATTTACTTCCATAACTGTGCAATATTTTTATTAAAAAAATATTTTTCCTGGTTATCTTTCATCAGGTTTAAATTAAAATAATGTTGAGATAATAATTTTAATAGCTGCGTTTAATTTTAGGTAGATGTGGTGCATTTCAAAGAGCCATGGCTGATAGGAAAAAGAAACTGTCCGGATTTCAGAACCGCAAGAGGAAAGCTGAGGAAGAGAAATCAATTTCAAAAATCAAAGGATCGTTTTTAAAATACCTAAGTAATCGAAATGATGCAACCGAAGTCCAAATGTCGGAAGAACAACCTGCCGTTACTATTGACTCGGGGAAATGTACCAAATTTAAACACGGAATTGCTTTATAATGCTGAAAACAGTGCTGAACTACAACCATCAACATGTAGAGGCATAGAAGACGATAAAACTATAGTCGCAATACACGAAGGCTATTCGGACGACCCTGCTTCGTGGTTGGTAGTTAATGACGAATTACGCCTAGATGCAGTGAAACGTGGCCCAACACAAGTAACAGATTATAATTTCCCTTTGGACAGTAATCGTAGAAAGTTTTCCAGTGTTCACTACAAACGTCGTCTAGTCAATGGTGAAATTCTCGAACGCAATTGGTTGATATATTCTATTAAAAAGAATTCAGTCTTTTGTTTTTGTTTTTGCTGCACGCTGTTCCCTGACTCATCACATCCAACAGGAGTCATTAAACGCTCAGCTCTATGTACAGACGGTGTAAATGACAGGAAAAACATATCTGCTATTTTAGCAAGCCACAAAAAGAGCAAAGATCACCTGAGTAGCTATCAAAATTGGAGGGAACTCGAAAGTAGACTAAAGATGAACAGACCATCGACGAAGACAACTTGAGAAAAATTCGAGAACAAGAAAAATACTGGTATCAAATTTTAGAAAGGTTAATAGCTCTAGTGAGAGTACTAGGTACACAAAACCTAGCATTCCGTGGATCAAATGATACTTTGTTTGCCTGTAACAATGGAAACTTTTTAAAATTTGTTGAGGATTTGGCTTTGTTTGATCATGTTATGAATGAGCACCTTCGTAAAATCCGAAACAAAGAGAAGCATGTTCATTATTTAGGAAAAGAAATACAGAATGAGATGATTCAATTGCTCGGTAATGGTATTCAAGAAAAGATTCTTGATGATATCAGAATTGCAAAATACTTTTCTGTAGTCCTTGATTGCACACCTGACGTGTCTCACGTTGAACAAATGACTGTCATTGTTAGATTTGTTTTAATTTCCGAAGACAAACAATTTCATATTAAAGAGCACTTCTTAGGATTCATTCCTGTTTCTGATACGACTGGGGGTGGTTTGACAGCCGCTGTCTTGAAGAAATTCGAAGAACTGTCGCTTTCTGTAGATAATTTACGAGGGCAAGGTTATGACAATGGGAGCAACACGAAGGGAAAGCACAATGGACTGCAAAAACGAATTTTAGACATGAACCCTTGTGCCTTCTTTTTGCCTTGCAGCTCCCATTCATTGAATTTAGTTGTCAACGACGCAGCTAAATGTTGTTTTGGAGCTACGGATTTTTTTCTCTTAGTTGAAAATCTCAACGTGTTTTTCTCTTCGCCAACTCAACGTTGGGAAGTACTTCTACGCCATTTGCCTTCCATGACCAGAGGCGTATTTGAAGATTTGCCGCCCTTGGGCTAGACACAATTTGCCGCCCCCCCCCCCACCCAGTGGCGTATTTCACGTTTTGCCGCTTAGGGGATATAGCGGCTATCTGCCCCCCCGCCCTTTGTTTGTATCATAGCTAATGTTGTACTAAAAACTTAGTAGGTAGTAGGTATCAACATAAGCTGAACACTATAAGTTAAAACCAATTTATTTTAATCGTGTTATTAATTGAAATGTTAGTGGTGTATTTTAGTTTACAAATGTTGTAATATGACTAATTTAGTAGAATTGTTGAAAGAAATAAGAACAATTTACAATAATAAATCAAGTAACATATGAGTTGTATGCAAGCTAAGCTGGAAAGTAAAATTTAGAATTTTCGAAGTAAAAAATAGAACACAACTTTATATTCTTTACATGTCTATGGCGATTACATCAACTTTCTTCTTGCTTTAGAGGCCGAAAATGAATTGATGAATTGAGGCGGCGAACATCAGACATACATACGTCTTCCTCTACCCCTCTTCCCCGGACCCGCCTATCAACAAAAGTACACAACTTCTGCCGCTCTCGCTCTATACATACATTCGTAACACAGTTAGATGACAGCCGTAACTTGATAATATTTTGTAAAGAACAGTACTTTGTACTTTACATTGACGCCCTTAATTTTCAAATATTCTCAAAATACCATTACATGCCTGGTAACTTCCAACTCCTTTGCCGCCCCCTAAATTCTGCCGCCCTGGGCTACAGCTCCTATAGCCCCCCCCCTAAATACGCCACTGTCCATGACACTGAAACCTCTTAGTGACACAAGATGGGAAAGCAGAATTGATGCTCTCATCCCACTTCGTTATCGATTGAGTGATGTACATGATGCCCTAATGGAAATAGTCTCACAGGAAGCTCTGGCAATGTCTCCCGTCTAGAAGCTCAAGGTCTTGCCAAAAAAGTTGGAACATTTATATTTTTAACATCCATTCTAGTATGGTATAACATTTTGTTCGAAATAAATTTGACCCTTTTAACCCGGGCGGACAATATATTGTCCGCCGAAAACTACACGAAGCGTACGGGCAGACCCTATATTGACCGCCGCAGTAATCGTCAAACGTACGGGCGGTCAATTTACTGTCTGCCATATTTCATACTATTAAATAATTATGTAGGCTCACCTTATGTATTCGAAATTGTTTTGATAATGTTTTATAGTATATAGTCTACACTAATAATGAGGCTATTTCAATATTTTTAACGCCTTTTACTTTTTTTATTTGAAATACTGAGGTAAAGTTTTGATCTGATCAGTAGCCTCAGAAGTTGTCAGCTGTCTGCATTCATCATACGGTGTTGTTGTGTTTATTTACATTGTGTTGTGAAGCAAAAAGTTCTTTTTATTTTATTATATTGTAGTTTTGTTGTGTTTGTTCTAATAAGGGAACAAAGTATGACAGGAGCAACAGGAAAAGATCAAGAACTATCTGTTCTCTTTGCCAAGAGGGCTGCCATCCAATGTGTATGCCCAAACATGTTTGCAACTAGGCCATTTCAAATTTTAGCTTCGGACTTCAGTTTTTGTAAATATATAAACTTAGTGATAAGTGTAAATAGTGTGAATGAATTTCTTATACAGTGGGAGTGGAACTATGTGAAAGAGATATTACATTTGAACTTATGTGAAGCCACTGGTAAGTGATTTTTTAATTTTGTTCTTTTTTTCTAAAAACCCGGATATGACATTATTATTTGAATTTGCAATAGTACAATTATTCCTTGGCCTAGGGTTATTAAATTTATATATGTTGTAGCTAATAAAATATTGTACTGAAAAATGTCAGTTCCCACAGTAATATTCTTTTTATTTATCATAGTTATTCACCTCGAAATATGTTTTTTTAGTTTTTTTTACTATAAAAACCTAATAAAATAAATTAAAAAAATTATTTTCTGATTTAAATATAGTTAAAAGTACATTTATAAGTTAGAACATTTTATTGTGCAAATTTTGGTACCAAAAACATTGTAATAGCTTGAGTATAAACAAAAAAATGGCATTTTATATACACACACATAATAATCAAGAATTTAGCCTGCGGCGGTTTTGGAAGACCAGTAGAAAATTAGTACGGAAGTTGTAAGTGACAATTAATTTTTTCTCCCGGGTTAAAAGGGTTAACAAGTAAATTGCTCCAATCTAAAGAATTCGACTTGGTTACTGCAACTCAACACCTTGACAAAACAAAGGAATTTTTGAAAAAATCCAGAAGCGATGATGAGTTTGAGAAGCTATTAGTTGATGCTCGAAAAATCGCAGAAGAGATTCCGCAAATTCCGCACTGAAACGTTTAAAGAAAAAAGCCAGACAGTTCTCTTATGAAGGGAAAGACGAACCCATAAAAGATGGAAAAGAAAGTTTCAAAATTAACTTTTACTTTTCAGTCTTAGACACTGCTATTAATTCAGTTGATGAGCGATTTACCCAATTAAAAGAAATGGAATCGAAATTTGGATTTTTTAACGACATCCGAGCACTTGTGGAAGTATCAAGCCAGTATATAATGGATAAAATGCAAATCACTGGAAAACTCTCTGACCTACAACGATGTTAAAGACATTGATGCCACAGAACTATGTAGTGAACTACAAGCTATTTCAAGACGCGTTCCACAACAATCATCACCAAAAGACTTCCTTGAATTTTTGCTGAAATCTGACTTGAAGGAAAGTGTACCCAACTTGGTTGTTGCGTTAAGAATTCTATTGACTCTGCCCGTGTCCGTAGCCTCAGGAGAGAGAAGTTTTTCCAAACTTAAAACTTATCAAAACGTATTTGCGGTCAAGTATGTCGCAAGAGAGGTTGGTAGGCTTGGCAACCATTTCAATTGAGTCAGAAGTTGCACGAAGCATTAACCTTGGTGACTTGGTGTCATCGTTTGCAAAGAAAAAAGCAAGAAAACAAAAGTTTTAATTGTGTTCATTTATTAATGTTTATAAATTTTTGCTGTAACTTTTCACTGTTATGATTAAATAAAGTGTTAATTAATCATTATTATTGTAGTTTGTTTTGAGCCTAAATTTTCAAATTTTGGTGAAGTTAACAATCAAATATGTTCAAAAATACGTGTTGCATATTAAATAGAATTCTGAAGAAATATTTTGAAAAATACAGACATTTAAACATGCACTGACTAGTAAGGTCTTCATTTTTGTCATCAAAGTACCCATATTCTTTGATCCCGTGCTCAGCAGTCAAAATTTTCTGGATATTCTCTTATACAGGATTATATCAATTAAAAGCTTACTTAAAAAGCTTATTTTAAAACAGAATGCCAAATTGAGTCGTGTTTGATATAATTTTCACTGTTTTTCTTTAACGTAAATAAAAAAAAAGGTACACCCCAAATAAAATTAATACTGTATGTGTATGTGACGTGTAACTAAGCTGTCACTGGTTTGGATTTACGAGCAGGGACCATTATGAATGTGTTCGGAGTACAATAGGGATCCACAAAATCAAATAAGATGTTTGGGTCGTTGGTTTAGTGTACGGGTTGTAAAGTGGAGCTGGGATGAGGTAGTTTTTTATCACTATAAATATAAATAGGGACGAAATCAAAAATTTTTCGCCTAGGGAGCCGTAACCTCTAGCGCTGGCCCTGTGTATAAGTGATCTATGCCTGAGGCTTACTTTCAAGTAAAAGTTTGCTTATTTACATATTCATATATAAGAAAAAAGGTAAAGTAAGCTAATAAAAGTTTCAAAATGTTATCACATATTTTATTTTCCTGTACAAAACAATAAAAAAATGTAATTTTGATTTTTTTGTTACAATAAATTAGTGCTTAATGGAAAATGGGCATTGTATAAAATGCGCTTTAAGGGTTAAGAGGCAATATTAGGTTTAAAACTAGATTAAACACAACAAAGAAAAAAAAAATTAAAAAACAGAAAACAGTTGCTATGTAAAAAAACAGAATTGTTGATTATCCATTTGAAACTGTTTTGAACATTAAAATTAATTCATAATACTTATTTGTTTTGAATTGGTAATTTTTAAGTTACTGGATCTTTTCAATGTTTTTCTAACTTTTCTAAATGTGTTTTAGACGATGGGTCCTCACAAGTGATCATGGATGGTCAAGAATCTAGCTTGACAGTCACTGAACTCGAAAAACTGTTTGGCTTGCCTGAACATTACACCGATGTACTGGATCTATCTCCACGACAGAGACAATCATTGCTGGGAAAATCATGGAGCGTTCCAGTTATTCAGAATATTCTTGAGCCACTAAAAGAATTCTTCTTTATGGAATGGGAAGAATATTTGAATGAGGATGAACCTAGCTCATCCAATCACCACAATAGACAACAGCACAAGGATGAAGATGAGCCTATTCCAATGATTTGTCATAAAAGACGAAAACATGTGGATGAACCAGGTAGGTCCAGTCTTTTTTTAAAAACCATAGATTTAAAAAAAATATATTTAACCCTTTGAGTAGTGCTGTGGCCTTTTTGCAAAGACTATAGATAAACTATTTATGTGTTGAAGTCTTTGCATTAAACCACTTTACAAATGTGCTTGGAGTGCATTTTAGATGGCAACCTCCTTGCACTAAATACCTTGCGGCACCTTTTCAGCCTTCCTTTTTTGTAAACAGTCACTTGTTTTATCACACCTAGCAAGTTTTTTTTTCATTCTTTTCAAACTTTTCTAAACCATTATTCCCACCTCCTAGTTCATGTTCCTTGTACCCATTCATTCTTCTGAAACTGCATAAACTAAAGACATGCAATACAGGTATTTAGATGAGGATTTCCTCCCATTTTTAATTTGAATTTGTAACTATTGCAAAAAGTTGAACACACTTCCCACCAGTATTTGATGGTCCTCTCAGCTCAGTACAAACACAACATCATGTTGTTGCTGTCAATTCCACTCATGTACGGTACTTGTTGTACACCATTCAAGTTGCTGGATTTTTCTCCAAATTATCTCATACATGTCTTCTTTCAGTTTATTCCTTATCTTTTAATTCAGGTTTAGATGCAACTATCGATACAGCTTGCTTTTTTGGGTTTCTTTTCTCTGTATGCAAGAGCAACGACACAATCATTTATCCTATACTTTTTTCACCAACAAGAAGTTGATCTTTAATTTTGGATCAATTTTCAGTGACTGACAAAGGGGCAAGTGGCCCCAAAATATTTTATAAGCTAGTTGTGTGTTTGTGTTTCTATTTGTAGTTTACCAAGTATGCTGCTTTCCCTTCCTTTTATTTTAGAATTTACTAGAAAATTTTTCTAAAATCTAGATTTATTACCTTAAAATCAGCCTGTAATAATTACTTAAGTTAGCCTTTTTCAACCTTTTAATGAAATGGGAAAAATTAGGTTTTATTGTTTCTATACTTTTTTTTTTTTTGCCATGGCCATATTGTATCAATATGTCCATAAATGTTTATGTGTCATGAAAGTACAAACCTTCTAAAAAATGGAAACCCTATGTTCTTAAGTGATTTAAAATTTTGGAATAATTTATTTAACCCTGGATTCTGAGATTAAGCATAATTTATGCTCCTCACAATGCCAACCATAATCGTGAGTTGGAGCATAATTTATGCACCTGTATTAGAATCAATAAAAGATATGTTTATCATCAAGCAAGCGCAACAAAGTTGGTACCAATCGACCAATTTTTTTTTTTTTAATTTTTTAATTCAATTTTATAAATGTAGGAAAATGTGCAACAACAAACTTCCGCTCAGTTTCCGCCTGGCTGAGGTCAGGAGCAGCGAAAAGGTCGTTGTTTGTCGAATGACTGAAGGACAACCAGAAGACGGAATAAGACGTACCAAAAAGAGAACTCGGCAACGGCAGTCAGTCGTCTAGGCCATATTGTTTGGTGCACGTCGGATTTTACTTGTCAGTGTTTTATTCGCTGTTATCGTTATAAATTAATATTTGTACTAATACAATATGTGTAATGTGTACAGTAGTGTACTGATAGTGGATGTGTTATAGTGGTTTATAGTGTAAAAAATATCAGTAATACTATAAAATATGATAATTAGTTTTGATCTTTGTTTTTTATTATTATTGCACATAATGATAATCACTATTATAAAAACAACAGTACAGCATACAAAGAATGCTCAAATTTATCAATATCAAAGGATCTTGGGAAGCAGAACTTAGTCAAATATTTCATTTTATATTATAGGCCTAGTTGTAAGTGTATTTCAGTGTTTATTTGACAGCTGTGTATATATTTATGTAGACCTAAACATTTATTTTTTATCCCCTTTGAGCTAACAAAGTGTTGACAGATAAGGTATTAAGTGTACAGTAGCATGATAAAAATAATAATAATAATTAAAAAAAAATATGTACTAATTCTATTCTATGTAAATTATTTGATTTTTTATCTACGCAACAACAATATGACTTAGTATGTTATTATATAGTGCTAAAACCGTATTTATGGCATTAAGGTAATACATTGTTTATATTTCTATTCAGAAATATGTGTTCTATCAAGTATAACTGTCATATAAATTTCCAAAAAATATTTTATATTTTTTATAATGTTAACAATATTTCACTATTTTTAAAATGTCGTTTACACAATTTGCGCACGCTCGCTCACTTATGGTGTTATAAGTTTTATACTTTTTGGAATATTTTCATGTATTTTACATTTTCTTGTAGCTAATAGATTGTACTAATATAGTTACATGTAGCAAAAAAAATATACATACCCCTTATTTTTGGATTGTTATGTAATTTTTCATAGAAATGTTTCGTTTCCATGGTAAAATGTTTATTTTCCCCACAAACTAAAAATATTAAAATTTGTTTATGGGTACAATATGACTATTTTTCCTAGTCTAATAAATCTAACAACATATTATTATAGTGCACTAAATAATAAACAACTTGGCTATCTGTGAATTATTTACAAACAATTTTTAGTGTTCCTAAGGAGAGTTATAACTTATAATTTACGTACAATTTTTTTAATTTTTTTCATTTTTGTCTTGACAATAATTATTTACTAAATTTTTAAGTTTTGATGGTAGTATGTGAATGTACAGTTATTTAGAATAAAAACGATATGATAAAATTTACATTTGGAGCATATTTAGTATGTTTTATGATTTTTACAAAAAATGTTTGCGAATCGCCGAAAAAAGGACCTAGGAGTAGGAAGCACGTAATGGATTACCCATTACTCACGATCTAG
This sequence comes from Stictocephala bisonia, assembly GCA_035578905.1. Lineage (NCBI taxonomy): Eukaryota > Metazoa > Arthropoda > Insecta > Hemiptera > Membracidae > Stictocephala > Stictocephala bisonia. The sequence goes on along the minus strand of JAQJVL010001746.1, from coordinate 75,746 downwards.
GGTTAATGTATTGTCACTTACAGTACCTTGGTCAAAGGTATTATATTGTTACTGCTTGAAATTAAATATGCAATTTTAATTATTCTCAATACCTTGATAATAAACAGTTAATATTAATCACTTGACATGATTTTACCTAGATAAAAACACTAAGAATTCTGAATAAAATATAAAAATATGTCTAAAAAAGTTACAGTTAAATAAAATAAGTAAATTAATATTCATGTCATCAAACAATTTTTACAGACAAGACGCTTTCCCTGGTTGGTGATAGTAATATTTTGTGTGCAAGTCATGAAAACAAACCAGTTGAAGACCAACCACAAGACTTGAAGGAAGAAGATGGTTCAAGCTTATCATCATATCCTACAACACACATGACATTGTAAAGTTTGAATTACACTTAACTAAACATTTTTTTAATATTTACGGTCACCATTTAGTTATTTACAGTCAATATTTTTCTTGTTCTTATCCTATATCTTTCTCCAATATTACTTCATCCTTTGAGATCTTTCTGTTATTCTTTAATTTGAAAATATTTGAAGATATTTTGATCTATTGTTACGTCTTGTGTTTAATCTTGTATGTTTGTCTTAATAACCGGTTCTAGTTTTCTTTGTTTCATACATTAGATATTCTTTTGTTAAACCAAGCTCTTGCATATCCTATATTTTTCAGCTAGCTGTTATTTTTTTTTTAACATTGTTATACTATATTTTGGCATATTTAGAATGTGCCCAAAGTAATTTTTATACTCCTTGTGTAGTCTGTTCCATTTTACCAAGGGAACTTCCTGTTGCCGTCACCTTGTAGCCGCCAACACAGAGTTTTGGGTGAAAGGGAGGATCACACCTCGATTCATGTCCAAACTCCAACCCAGAAATCTAAGATACTAATAGTGTATAGTTTGCCACAGAGGTCTGTACTTGCTCCAATTTTCTTCAACCTGTATACCGCTGATATCCCAATCACAAAGTCTAGAACATTTATACATGCAGATTATACTGCTTTAGCTTACCAACACAAGGACTTCACAGTTACTGAAGAAACACTAACAAGTATATTTTAGTATACTATGAATATATTTAGTATATGAAGAATATTTTAGAACTAGGAAGCTACATCCTATCCTATCAAAAACAGAAGTAGGCTGCTTCCACCCAAGTAACAGACTGGCTAATCGAAAATTTAACATATTTTTAAATAGTGTAAAACTCCAACTCCACCATAATGATCATCAACACTACTGGAAGTAACGTTAGATTGATCGCTGACGTTTAAAAACCACCTTAAAAACAGCACCTAAAATCAAAACCAGGGTAAATGTTTTATGTCATACTGCTGGAACAACTAGAGGAGCCAAAGAACACGTCCTGCCTACGTCACTAGTCTATTCAACTGCTCAATACAGTGCTCCTGTATGGCTAAATAGTGTATACACTAAAGCAATTTGATATCCAGCTTAATAGAGTCATGAGGGCTATTAGTGGCACTCTCGTGGTAACTATACTTCCATGGCTCTTGGTGCTGTGCAATATAGCTCCTCCAGAGATAACGTGAGGAGGCATACTCAAAGAATTCAATAAGATTTTCTCTGCACCTTTCCATTTCACAGGATCTTCCAGATCAGAACGGTCGCTTAAAATCTCGAAACCCACTTGTACCTTCAGCTTTCCAATTGAGCAGATCAGATTTCTCACTCAAGACTTGTTGGGTCATGGCGAGGAATAGTTTTGACGAGCAAAATAAGTTATTTATTAAAGATCTGTCAATACCTGTAGGTGTCTCGTAGGGAATAGACATAGTTGAATCGGTTTCTAACTAGCATGCGCAGATGTAACTACTGGAAATAAAAATGGTAATTGATACTAGATTAGTAATTTTACAGATAATATTAGATTCTTCACACAGTATCTCTAAGCCTATCTTTTCCAGATAGACAATTATTAAATAATAAATAAATCTTTTATTTCTACAGTTACTTATAAGTCAAACAAAAATAATATTTTCTTGGAAAAAATACACAATTACCTAAGTTCAGTAACTGGTAATTGTTAAACATATAAAATAAATAGATAACTATCTCTTTTGGTGAGTCTTCTATTAATGCACTTAAGCGATTACTGTGGATTGCCAAATACCAATAATAAATACATATACAAAAATTGGTTCGATAAAATAATATTTTAAATAATTAAAAATAATGCAGCAATAAACTAACAACAATGTTCATAATAATATAGACAAAAATTAAAATCAATACAAAAATCCTACATAAATAAACTACTATAAGTACGTACATACATACATTAGTTGTGAGTCAAAAAAGTAATTAACAGATTATAGATGTAAGTATGCTGATATTGTTAATATCAATAAGACACTTTATAAGTCTTTTTGAAAACTAAAGAAATCTGTTTATTGGCTTAATATCTTGAGGTAACAAGTTGAAACACTTGGGGCCTAAATATAAAAATGTTTTTGAGAAAAATAATTTATTGATCCGAGGTATGTTGTTGTGCTGTACTTCTTGTTTGATAGAATAGATTGACTGTTCCAGTGTTACCACTCTTCCTGTACAACATTTGAAGAACTTTGAAAATATTGGTAATATTTTTAGCTGCTTGAATAGTTGTTCAGTATGATATTTTGGTTTTTTTAATAAAATTATACGAATAAAATATAACAAACACCTTGATTAAGAGATACAATCATGAATTTACAAGCGCAAAATAAAGGGTTCTTATTGATTTTCTTACTTTTGTGTGAAGTTTATTGATGTGGACTCCCCAATTCACTTTACTGGCCAACCAAATACCCAAATATTTCATTTCACCCACTCGCTCAATTATTTCACAATTACATTGGTTAATGTCTAAACATGAAATAAGTGATATTGAAAAGTATGGTTAAAGGAATAGACAAATAAATCAAAATTCAGAATTTTAGTTTTAGAAACATTAAAACTTCATTGCATTTCGGTTGAACCATGACCTCAAGAAAAACAAATCATGTGAAATGGAGGTTTTTATTTCATCCAAACTATCAAATGAATATAAAAAAGCTACATCATCCGCAAAAGCTGTTATTTATCCATAAAAAGGTTGTTCTAAAAGGTCATTTTATAAATAAAGAGAAAAGATCAGCTGATGGTACCGATCCTTGCAGAATCCCAATAGTATTGCAGCTCTCATTGCTTAAACAATTTTTTACTTTAACTTACTGTTTCCTAACATGTAAAAAAGACCGAAACCAGTCATCAGCCACACCCCTTATCCCAGCAGCTTCAAGCTTAGCCTAAGGTGACCATATTTGTAATGACCTCAAAGCGGGACACACATTAGGAGGGTCAGGGGGTCCCCCCCAACCATTTTAAAGGTATTTTCAAAAATTGACAGAACTAAACGTCCTAAACTCATTATTTTATCTATTTTTGCACTTACATTCACAGAAATAAGCATAGGAAAAACTTGACTGTTCAGGTAGTAAAAGTAACACAATTACACTAATCGGAACATCAGTTAAATTAATTTATTAATAATGAAACAAACAAAAATACACATTTAACCCTTTTCCATACCAGACACAATTTTTTGGGGTCGTTCGAAAAAATACTGGGTAGACTTTTAGTGGTACTTGCGAAAAAGACCATAGCATTTTGGGCGAAATCGTAGATGTTTTTAAAAAAATCTATAGCTTTTTTATTTATTGTCATAAATAAATAAAAAAAGTGGTGTTTTACTCCACATAAGTTGGTTCTTACAGATAAATTATGAAAAATGACAAAATTAAATTAATTATTTTTGAAAAAAAATTTATATATATAAAAATTGTTTATACTTATATATTTTTTATGTTTGAATTAAGATAAAAACCACTAACACTAAATATATCCTATTATATTGTAGATAATTTAAATATAAGTAAGTATAGCAAAATTGAAGTATTTATCAACAAAAATAAGAGTATGTATTTAAGTTCTTCCAAAATCGTTGCAAATTTCTTGAAAATGGCCTAATTCTGTATAAATGACACTTTTGAATTTTTCTACATCACTATTACCAAATAATACACACACTGTTTTTTATAAAACAAAAGAACAAGACAAAATAAAGTGAAAACAGTTATTTATATACAATATTTACATTTTATAAACACTTTTGACATCACAACAAACAGTAATGGCATCATATCACAGACAAACACAGCTGTCAAAAGTCATAAACAAACAAAGTCACAGGTTATACAACTTGATGCAAAGAGTAACAAACCTCTTATTATTTCGTTCCACTTATTGTCTAGAACGAGTATACGAAGTTTTGAGGTTTTTGGTAAACATTAAAAGCCAGTACAAAAATAAATGTGGACGTGCTTTATTGCGCACCTGTCGGCAAAATTTCGTGACCGCTAGCGTGCGCACCTGCGCACGTCGGTATTTTTTCGAAAGTACCGCTCGTGCGCAAATGCGCACGTCTGGTACGGAAAGGGTTAACAATTGAAAATATTGTAAGTTACACAGAAAAATCAAATGAATGAAGTTTACTGTCCGAGAATAATTGGAATACTATGTAGACAAGTTTGTGAAACATATTCTTTTACCAGACTTGTAAAAAATGTTAATTTGCAAATTGGTAAAGTTTAAATGTTCAATGCAATCTCAACACATTTCAATATAAAAAAAAGAGTACAGTATGTCCACTAGCTTACACGTTCACTCATTGGCATACTTTTTTGATGAATGTATGTCTTTAAGGAGAGCTGGTTCTCCTTTTATTTTGTCATGAAACTTGTCACAAGTTAGTCCAACATTGTACTTCAGTATAAGCATTGCTCTTAAAGTTGGAACATTCAATTGAGATTTATTTTCAGTCCATATATTGTTCATGTTAGTAAACACTCGTTCAACTGGAGCATTAGTTCCTGGCAGACACAGAAGCAACTCGGCGATGTAACGTAAGTTTTCGTATGGAATGTTCTTTTGTTCAAAATGGAGAAATACCTCTACCCATCTTTGGTCGATCGAAGTTTTCAGCTCACACCATTCTGACAACTTTTCATTTGTGACATATTTTTTTAGACAGTTTATTTCATCAAACAGTTTGTTGTTATCAATAATGACTGATTTCAGCAAGTTTGATAACACTTCTACTCCGTTTATCACCGAGTCCCATGCTGGTGTTTCTCTCAAAATAAACCAAGACAAGGTTTACAAGGATCGAAAGTGGCAAGCCCATTCATTAAGATACGTAACAGATGTCTCATAAAACACCTGTATTGCATTTAAAATGGGAGTTTTATCAAGCACTTCCTCATTGTTCTTCAGACAAGATTTAACTCACATTGGAAGGAACGAACTGTTCTTCCTCTCAACATATTTCTCTCTCAAATCAGCTAAAATCAATGCAACTTCAACTGCACTGATATTTTGACCTTCTGCCTTCAGTACTGCATCATGAAAAATCGCTTACTGGCTATGAATAAAATTTAACCAAAGTTCTGCAGCTGGGTTCTCAAAAAATCTTTGATAAGGACACTTTTCGTTGGTCAAAAAGTACTCTTTGAGAGGCACAAAGAGCTGGAGCACCCGCACCACAGCTGGCATCAAAGCAAGCCATCTTGTTTTGCTGTAGCCTAGGAGTTTGTGATATTGTACAGAGGCTTCCTCGCAAAATTCCTTAAACTTCTCTACCCGTAATGTATATAAATAAAAATGAGTGTATACTTTCACAATTGTAGCTTTAATATCCACGGGCAGTTCATCTGCAGCTGTTTGGATCGCATTGTGAATTATATGGGCTGCACAACCAATGCCAATAATGTCTTTATTCAAAGAGTCTTTAAGTTTGAAATATACATTTTGAGTACCCTTTCGAGCAGACCCACCAAAGTTAGTGTTTGTTCTGTCTGAACAAAACCCCACAACTTTATCAGTAATGTTCTTATTTTGAAGAACCCTGATTAAATAATTTGTTATTATTTCTGACGTTTCTCCAGGTAAAGCTTCAAGTTCGAGTAGTTTCACTTGTACACCTATGGATGGGTGAAAATATCGGACCAATATAGGAAACAATTTTATGTCTTTGTGATTTGATGCATCAACATATACTGAGACAAATCTAGTTTATTCAAGCTCTGATTTAGTAGAATTGTCTACATATGGCGCGAGAACATTGACAACTATTGCTTCTGTTTTTGAGCGAGCACAAGTGAATTTTGGCTCAAAAATCTTCTGCACTAACCTTGAATTACAGTCTGTTGATCTGAAGCTATGGTTGTGGCAAACAGTATGGTAAGACATTGTCCCTTCGGCTGCCGCTATTTCCGCTTCTTTCCCTCCAATTTTTTCATTTTTAAAAACGTACTTATTGCCTTTGAAGAAGATGCAGATTGAAGAGCTCTCTTGTGTCGGTCACTGTTTATATGTTTCGTTATATCAGACCTTCCGCCGTGGGAAACACTAAACTCTTCATTACACACTTCACATCGGACATCAGAGTCACTTTTAGTTTTCTTTATAAACTTAAATTCATTCTCTAAATCCTCGTTAAACTTACTCACACGCTTGGGCATATTAACACTGTGAAATAATTTTCTTACTGTTCCAGAGAGTAGATAACGACTGTCACACTGCTCGACTAAGACTGACTCAAACTAACACAACAGAAGCCTTTTATATACTACAAGTCTTCTAGAAGTTTCTATTAGTAATTAATTAAACACTACAATGTAAACAGAAACGGCTGATATGTCTACTTGGAATATACTAGATTACTAGAACATTCTAATATCAAATAGAAGGTCCTGGAACGTTATTATTGTGTACACAGAAGAAACTAGAATACACACAAAGACGCACAATTGTTTACTTATTTCCAATAATGACTCCAACTATACAAACAAACCAAGCCGTGGTGCCCAAGTGTCTCAAACTCACTCTCTCTCTCTCTTTCTCTCTCTCTTTCTCTCTCTGGTCCCTAGGTTACTCCCGTAACAATACAAAGGTAAAAAGTAGCGAACTCACTCACTGAGATAACCTATGCTACGCGAAACTACAAACTATCCAAAACTACAAAATTCCCCGATGCAGGTATAGTTTACAAGGAACCAAATAAACAATACGCTTAAATGTTTGTGTATGCAATGTCCTTGTTGCTTTTATATTGTGAAAGAGTCAGTCAAGAACATTTTATTTTGGGATATATTATTAGATAATATTTAAAGCGGAACGTTTATTCGTTTATCTTTATCCTGCCAAAGCGGGACATAATAGCGTCCCCCGAGTAAATCTGGGGACAGCGGGACACTAACCTAAAAAGCGGGACTGTCCCGCCGAAAGCGGGACGGATGGTCACCTTAGCTTAGCCAATAGCAGGTCATGTCTAACCAAGTCAAATGTCTTTTTGAAGTCAATGAACAGTCCTGATACGTTCTTGTTGCAATTTAAATTATTGTATACACCAGTCATGAATTACCTGGCTACATCTTCAGTGCTTTTACCTTTTTTAAAACCAAATTGTCTATCAGAAAGAGAATTATTAGTTTCAAAATAATTTAAAACTGCTACACATAAACTTTTTGAATAATTTTGAGAAAACTGAAGTCAGGGTAATTGTGCTGAAGTGTTCAACTGATTCAGAGCTGCCGTGTTTATATACAGGAACCACAATGTTTGTTTTTAAAAGAGGGGGTAAATTCCCTTTTCAAAGCTTAAATTAACTATTTTAATAAAAGGATCAGCAATCGCATCTATAATTTATATGAAAAATAAAACATTAAAGCCATGAAAACCAGATTATTTTTTATTAACTACATTTTGGACAATATTTATTACTTCATAAACATTTGTTGGATGTATAAAAATTGCGTGGGGCACAGTTAAAAGCTTTAAGTCATTAACGGAAGTTATATATCTTTATTCAAGGTAGAACTACTTAAAAAGTAACGGTTGAACTCATTTGCAATTTTCTTAGCATCTTCTACTACCTCCCCACTACTTAGAGTAATTTTATAGATTTCTTAGAATTTTGTTCCCCATAATATTGTTAACAAGTATGTTGTTCGATTTCTTGTAGTTTGTATATTATATAACAATATGTTGGTATTTCTTTGAGAGCTGATGCTGACCCTATAGATCAGTGCTTTCTACTACACATTTGTACTATTGATTGTAAGACTTGTGCGAATGTTGAGCTTGTTGGTGAATATAAATATTTGGGTGTGATTTTCGACAATTGGATGAAATGGAAAAAACATATTGATTATGTTAGGAACAAGCTAACAAAATTTATCTTCATTTTCTATTCACTAAAAAATATTCTTGCGTTAGCGCTTATCCGTCAACTATACTACACCTACATTCAATCTTTATTGCAGTATGGTATAATAGCATGGGGTGCCACATACAAGTAAATAATTTTACCTTTAGAATTGAATCTCTCAATAAATCAGTCTAAATCAGCCAATTTAACAAGATCGCTTTATATTGCAAATATTCTGTTCACTAAATTACTAGCCTGCATAAGGTATTCAAATATATATAAGATAAATTTCAATAAAAAATTAATAAATAACTGGTTAATTAATTTGGGAAGATTAGAGGTTGACAAATTAATGATTTATATTTATACATAATTAAGAGCTTGAATGTTACATTGATTATATGGGTATGTGTATGAACATTTGCAGGTATGGATGCAAGTGTTTTGTTAGTGTCCATGATCGTGTGTATGAGTAAATGCGTGTGTGTGGCATAAGTGAGTGTGCGTCTGTGTGCGCATGAGTACATGTCTTTCTATCTGAGTTTGTAATTATTTTTCTGTTAACCTTTTCTCTAAGATGTAATATTATCATTATTATTATTACTATTATTTTATCCTGTGACCTCTGGTATGAGGAGTTTATTTCATTATATGTTTATTAAAAGTTATTTGATTTACGTTTTCCATTCACCAGGAAACAGTCTTATTGATAATTCCTCGGCCCTCTTGCACAGGCCCGAGATAGTAATAATAACCCACAAGAGGATTATTCTCATTTGTATTTGAATTTTTTTTTTTTTTTTTTTTTTATGGTTTGATTTGTTAGTTCATCTGCAAGCCCTAAGAAAGTCTCATTTCACTCTGACTCCTATACTGATATCTTTTCAGTTTGATTCTCTGATTACATAATATAAGTGCAATTGAATAGTAATGAGTATAACCCATTCCCCTTTTTGATTCCTGTATTATTGCAATTAATTTGGACTTGCCTCCAATATAAATTTTATGTATTAAACATATTATTCATGTTGTCAAACAATTTTTACAGACGAAACGGTTTCCTTGGTTGGTGATAATCATAATTTGTCTGCAAGTCCTGAAAACAAAGCAGTCTACAAGACCAACCACAAGGCTTGAAAGAAGATGTGTCAAGCTCTTCACAGAATACACATTGTAAAGTTGGAATTACTCTTAATTGTTTACGTGTTGATCTATTGTCATGTCTTTTGTTGAACTTTTATGTTTATATTTAAGGGTTCTCATTTTCTCTATTTAGTAGATGAGATTGTCTTTTATTAGGCCAGGTTCTGGCATATACTCTTTTATTTATTTTGTTCAATTAGCCTCTTTTTGTTTTTGTTAAAGATTGTCATTGTTATCTTTGTAATATTCTGTCTTCTTGCACTCTAAAAATCCATGTATAAAATTTTACATTTTTCTCATCTCTTTATTTTTCTCAAAATGTTCATTAACATAATTCAACATTTTCTTATAATAGCTCAGTTATATGCAATCCAAAAATTCTAAAACCTTGTGGATATCTCTGTTTATAGGAATAACAAATGTTTTCTAAAAGCTTAAAAAATATCCATTTTGTGTCTTGTCTTTCAGTAGTCCAAAAGGTCTCATATCAATTATTTTAAAGAATGGTATCCTCAAAAATTCGAACATTTGTTTGGTCCTAAAAGAGTTAACATGCATTATAGATGCAACACTAATGTCCCTAAGGTCGGAGACATATACAGTGTTTTTTTTCCTTTTTTTCACAGCTGTTTCTTGAGGACAGTAGTGCTGTCAATAAACAGCTGTTTATTTATTCAGCTGATTTAACTGTGTTCAATATAAAAGAAATGCATTGCATTTATTTAATTTATTGAGTTTGAAATGGACATAAAGCCCTCTGGCTATACAAACACAAATGTAAATCAAAAGGAAATGAGGAAACAGAATTATTTAGGTCCACCTAATCAAACAAAGAGAGGAATTCGGAACCTAGTTTAATCTAATCTAACCCAAACTAAGTAATCCAACATAGAAAAAAGCCAATGTAGTGACAGATGTCGTCCGCACAGATACAGTTTTAATTTAAATGATCATTAATTTTTCCGTTCAGTGTGAAACTCCCAATATACTCTCCCTCGTGCCACTGGTGTTACGGCAGTATCAGTAAATAATCGGATCAGTAAAAAATGCTGTGTGTGTGTTTCTCCGCTTTAACAGAGAATTGATATGTTTTTACTTTACTATATCATTATAAACAGGAAAGGATTGTTCGGTAGAATATAACATCTATTTGTTATTGTACAAAATACTGTAATGCAGACTAAGCAACCATTTACTAATATGGTTAAGTATGTAAGAAATTAATATACAATTAAATTAAACTTATAAAATTGATATTTAATAACAATCAACAGTTAGGAAGCAGTATCAATGAGTTTGGTTGCTAAACCGGTCTTGATATTATCATTGAGTGAGAGCCACGGAACTGTGTGGAGTCAACAGGTATCTACCAGTTGGAGGCAAATTAATGTGTGCCAAGATGAATACTATTTAAGATCAATTTTTATCATATCATTTTTGCTTTTAGATTAATATTAAAAACCGGCTTGATTTACGGTTTCCATACTTTTGTTAGGTTTTCCTGAGTAGTTAAATCTAACAAAAGTATGTTTAGAGGTAGCCATAATCATAACATCCGGAAAAGTAAACATCCAAACATTGTAATTTTGTTTTTAATTTTTTTAGAACACCAAGCTAATCTAGGTATAGTCTCTAATAATATCAAATGCTTCATTAACTGGTTAAAAATTCTTACTATTATTCTGTTTAATCATTATTACACCTTTAGTAAATAAAAAAGTGCAACTAGTCTACTTATTGTTACATTGTATTATATACATTTTTGTATTAAAGTAATTGTTTACATGCTTATTTGTTTTATTCTCAGCCCTGCTATTTTTTTTTTTTTTTTTTTTTTAATTAATGCTGTATAGTTTATTTTAGGATAAAGAATTAAATTAATTTTAAAATGTTGGGTTTTCAAAATGGGGCAAGTGCTTAAATTGATGTACTTAGGAAATTAAAAAGAAGGCTTACTTTTAAAACACCTATTTACGTAAGTTCTTTGAAAGTATATAACCACCATATTTAATGGCCACTGGTATTATCTTCTTAATCTGTCTATCGACCTTAACACTATGATGGACTGGATTAGGCCAGTGGCCTTGAAATGTTTCCATATGTAATGTCTTTTATCCGTAAAAGAGACAGGGGGCACTCTGTAACTAAATGATCTATTGTTTGGATAGACTTCCCATTATCACATAACTGATCTATGTGTCAATCTATATTTATATTTCCAGTAGTTATATCTGCCCAAGCCAGTTCGGAACCGATTCAACGGTGTCCATTCCTTCAACATGAGGGAGGTTCATCTCGCATACAGGTATTGACGGATCATTAATAAGGAACTTATTAATGTGTATAAACTTTTAAAGCACTTCCTTACATGGATGTTTTAAAAAGTTAAGTCTGCTTTACTTTTTCTAAATTTAATTTATTTTTTGTTTTATATATTTATTATGTTTCTAACATATGAATAACCAAGTTACAAATGAAAGTGTGATTAGTTACCGATTAAACTTCAGTTATTCCATTGTAATTGTGTACTAAACTAAGTAAATATACAACTTTTTAAAAATCTTTTTTACAGTACCTCTAAATTTAAATAGAAAAACTAATAGATTGTTATTGAAGAAAAATGGATTTTGACAAGCAATGTCACTAGAAGTACAGTAAACCCTTGTTTTACAGAGGGTAAGTCAAAAACACCAAGTTATTTTGAAGGCTACAAACCTTTATAAGAATGGCTAAAATTTGGTAACCGTATATCTTCTTGAATATTTTTTGTTAAACTATAAAATGGGCTTTGAAGACTTTTGGCTGAAAATATCTATAAGCAAATATTATAACTACTTATATCTTGTGATTCAATTTGAAAATAACTCTCCAGCTGATGCTATCACACTGTGCGATACATTCACACTACTTTACAGTGATGTTATAGTATTGTGCGATACATTCACACTACTTTACAGTGATGTTATTTTATTGTGCGATACATTCACACTACTTTACAGTGATGTTATAGTATTGTGCGATACATTCACACTACTTTACATTGATGTTATAGTATTGTGCAATACATTCACACTACTTTACATTGATGTTATAGTATTGTGCGATACATTCACACTACTTTACAGTGATGTTATAGTATTGTGCGATACATTAACACTACTTTACATTGATGTTATAGTATTGTGCAATACATTCACACTACTTTACATTGATGTTATAGTATTGTGCAGTACATTCACACTACTTTACAGTGATGTTATATTATTGTGCAATACATTCACACTACTTTACATTGATGTTATAGTATTGTGCGATACATTCACACTACTTTACAGTGATGTTATATTATTGTGCAATACATTCACACTACTTTACAGTGATGTTATAGTATTGTGCAATACATTCACACTACTTTACATTGATGTTATAGTATTGTGCAATACATTCACACTACTTTACATTGATGTTATAGTATTGTGCGATACATTCACACTACTTTACAGTGATGTTATAGTATTGTGCGATACATTCACACTACTTTACAGTGATGTTATATTATTGTGCGATACATTCACACTACTTTACAGTGATGTTATAGTATTGTGCGATACATTCACACTACTTTACAGTGATGCTATAGTATTGTGCGATACATTCGATTTTACATAATTACTGCGAAATGTTGTGTGCTAAAATCACGTACTTGGAGCCGTAATGGAGAGGATACATAACTCTTTCCTCATGTGTAATTTTAAGCAATATTCAAAGGCTGTGGACCAGTGTGAGAGATATATAATCAGCTGTTTGTATTAGCTGAGCGTCTGCGCTAGTGATTTGACACGGTTACTCATTCACAACGCAATAATGTTTTGATGTGTTATTTTCATTGTAAATATGTGTTGTACAGTGGCGGTTACTACATAAGAGCACATGAACCCGCTGTGAGACTTGTAAAAAGAGAATGAACCGTATTTAAAGTTATATTATTTACCAATTATGTGATTTAATGCCTTTTAAAACGTAAGAAAAACCAAATAAGCGCTTTCAGCCAGCTTCTGCTAATCCTGCAGTACTGTCACACAGTCCCGTTTGTGCTCTTATAGCGTATATGCAGGCCTATCAGCTGGTCTGTGTGGAAGGCGGTGGTAGGGGCCGTCTTGTAATAGAACCCAGCGGTGCAAACTTGCCATGTGCTCCACTCTGGTTCCTCTCACGTCCCCTACTATATATAAAGTTATCATGACGATGTTATACAAGTCTTTTTCTGCATAGTGCATACTCTATACAAACAATTTTTCTTTAATGTCTTTAGGTATTATTATAGTTATTTAATAAAATAATTATTTACAATGAACTCTTGGCAGTATAGGTGATGTTTTCGATTTGTATAACAGACAAAAATTATTATTAATGCGCCTAACAAAAATAAAAAAACTACTTCTGTCTTTTTTTTAAACTACAAAAATTAGTTAACCAAACAACAGATTTTAAAAGATATTTTTGTGGCTTGACTAATTATTAAAATATATAACATTTCTTGTTCTTTGTTTGCAGAGCTACGCCAACCAATAACTATTTTATATCTTAAGGGTGTTCGTCCGGGCGCCCAGTTTGGCTCTATAAGGAATTTAGTTCTAAATTTTATCGCATTTGCTGCTAAGATTTGTAAAGATCCTGACTCGCTAACGAACAAGCGATGTATTCCTCTTCCCTATCTCCCCCTAATAGCCTCCGCCTGCTCTGTCCAGCAAATTTGACAGATGGACATAACGCCGTCATCTATAGCAAAGTCTAGAAATGAATTTTATATATATATTAATAATCTACAATTTTTAACTCAAAATTTGAACAAATATTATTTATAGAAAAATAATTGGTAACATAAAAAAAATATTTATTTAGATTTAATATATACTAGGTTAGTTGGTTCCTTTTGTCCACTATATTCTTAAAATGTTATAAATATATCTCACGGTTTGTGCATGAGATATGCACAAAAAATGCCAAATTAGTCACTTGGGGTAGCCATATCTCCATAAAGAAATGTTGTAGAACTTTTTCCCATAACACATTCATTACTTACATTGATACTAACAAAATTATTCACAAAAATTTCAAATATAATTTTCGATCGAACACCCTTAAAAACTTAGTTTGTAAACAATATAAAACAGATTAAATATTGTTTTTAACTTTGTTAAAATATGTTTTAAAATAGGTTTATAATGCATTTTTAAGCGTATATATTTTTTTAAATTTTACTAGTGGGGAGCAAATAACCCCCCCAAGTGTGTGAACCCACATTACTAAGTCACAAGCCGCCACTGGTGTTATAGGTTTTGGTGTTATAGTGTTTTATTGTTTATTTTAGCTTTTATCATGATCGAACTTAGTAGGTTTAATGCTATTAGAAGTTGTTTAGATGATGAAGTTAATGATGTTAGTGGAAGATACATACCTAGCGACATTGAAGATTTGAATATTTTTGTAAATATATCATAATACTGTAGAACCTCGATATTTCGACACTTAATACTTCGACAGTCCTTATAGTCAGTAATGGTGCTACGGTGTTGAAAAATTTTGTCCATGGCACTTTGTATGTAAGTCAACCCAGTGAACATCAATGAAGTAACACCGTCAAAGTGAATAACAGTTAAAATTATGAATATTTGGACATTAAGTTACTATACTATCTAAGTACTCTATTGTCCATACTTTAACTCTACTGGTGGCAAGTGAAGGCTAGCTGTCACTTGGACACGTCTGGAGTAATTATTTTATTACAATGCATAGTGGTATCGCAGCGACGCAATCTTAGTGGCACTGGAAACGTAAAATTATAGTCTATCGCTAGATGTCACATGTTCTACGTCTGAGCCGTTTTGGTATTGGAATGGAGTGAAAACAATACAGTAATTTTCTGTATTCGCACCATAATTGATGTTTGACACCAAAATGAGTATTTGTTTACAAATCGTATATTATTATGCTTGATATGTTTTGATTTTAGAATGAAATCAGTGTTAAGATATTTTTAACAAATATTAGCATTGTTGTGTGATTACTTTATCATTATATCTAGTGTTTGGGAGATTGTAGGCGATAGGTTCCATGCTCGGTTCTCTTAATACCGACACGGCATCCGCTTGATGGTTGTCATCAACGTAGACACTTCTAGAGAAGTCTGGAGTGTCCATGTTGAATGGTAATCAAGGTTCGGATGTTGTGTAGGGGAGAGAACTGAGTGTCAGACTTGTCAGGTCAGTTAGCTGAAAATCAGACCAAAACTACATGGTTCGGATTCCACGTAAAGCTGTAGGTCCCATAGTTGCCCTGGCTATTGGGCTATTAATAAATAGTATTTTCTGAGCTAAGCCGAACTCAGATAGTAACAATGACTACACTCGTTCATCTACACTCATCACACTCATTCACTCCTCATATTCGCCCATATCTCTACGATCGGCGTCTTAGAGATGAGAGATGAATAATGAATTGATTGACTCAAATAAAGAAAGGAATTTTTCATTTTAAGTTTTTCAATTTATATAGTTTATTCAATCAATGTAATTCCAATTTGTAAATTTTACTAATCATATATGTTGTTTTATATTAAAACTAATTAGGTAAACATATTTCAGTGGGTATTATTGTACTGTAAATATCACAACTAAAAATTTTGAATGTCCACTAAGGAGGAACTTTTGTATGGTTTTACATAATCATAATGAAATTTATATTTTTATATATTCTATAACATTTACAATTTATTGCATATTTTCTACTGAGTCTAAATACAGCACGTAAATGTAACAATTTCTTCAGTTGGGACATTTTATAAATTGTTTATACAAAAATGTATAAATTTTGTAAAAAATTTGATGTTTAGTTTTCAATCAAATATTGTTGTTCTCTACATTTTTCTGAAGAGAAATATATACAACTATATATACGTACTGTAACATTTTTTTATCCATGGAAAAAACTCTTATGCGATACCTAAGCTATAGGAAATGTGCATATGTTTAGATGTTGTAAGATAATTTCAATTTACTTATAGGTATACCTATAATGTTACCCATTTTCGAAAACTAGAAAAGATTTTAATTATGTTGGCTATCTCAGATTTTGAAAAAACGTAAGAGAAATAAATTTATATGCATCGTCCCAACTATATTGTAGACAAATTTCATATTTCTCATGTATGAAATTATATATGATATAGTGTTTTTCCTATCATAAGGAAGGATAGGAGCATTCCTAAAATAAGGAAATATCACAAATAGTTTATTATTATTTCTTGTAACTTTTGTATTGCTGTATTAAAATCGATCTCGTTCTCAAACATTCTGAGCTACAAAAGGGAGCATACCATTGACCCAATACGCAACCCTAACATCCATACCCTTACGGTAGTACTGGCTAACCCACAAACCTATATACGTACGATACTATTGACCCACCCACCCGCTTAAATCCATACGGTTGGCATTGTACATACATATTGGCCCACTTGTCCGCCCGTATATTTACGATACTATCGGCCCTCTCACCCACCTATTCATTTTGTGTAATGTATTACCGATCCCACCCAACCATACACGTACAGTGGTATGAACCCACCCACACAACCATACACGTACAGTGGTATGAACCTACCCGCCCACCTATACACTTACAATAGTATGAACCCACCCACCCATCCATACACTTACAATCGTATGTACGGTTGTATATATTACTATTTCATTAATTATACTATAATAACTTGAATATTATAGTATAATTAATGAATATATTATAATAATTATATTATGACAATAACTGTTATAATATAATTATAATACTATAATTATTGTATACTAAATATATATACAAAGTAATAGTTAATTTAAAATAAAAAATTATTCAGTATTTAATTCTGAAAAGAAACATGTGTAGCGAAATATGTTGAGATTCAGTATTATCTCTATGTTCATTTTCAATAATTCTTTCTCTCAGCTGTTTTTAGTTCAACAAATATCTAAAATGTTTTTGTTGTTCTGTTCGAGTTATAATATTCTGATGTAATGTAAACAGTGACTTGACTTACATGTATTAAATTCATTTTGTGTTAACATGCAGTATGCTTACAGTTCTTTATACCATATTTTAACATGGTAGCAGAGCATTGGTTACGTAAGTGTAATTTCTTTTTGTAAACTAATAGGCCAGTACTGGAAAAGGTAGGCTAGGCTAACGAAGATGGAGTTTGCAAAAGTACAAATAGGACTTCTGAATGGTAAGGAGAACTGGGCAACATGGAAATTTAAAATAAGTATCTTGTTGAGGAGTCAGCCTGGTGTGATGGACATTGTGGAGGGAAATCTGCAAAAACCTACGCCAACGGCAGATGGAGCTTCAGCACAAGAGGTAACCAAGTATACCTTGGACTTGGAAAAGTTCATGAAGGCTGATAGTACAGCCATGATACTTATTACAAGCAATCTGTCAGATACAACACTTGAGAAAGTGATGCGTTTCTCAACAGCAAGAGATGTGTGGCTAGAGTTGCACAGGTTGTTTGACGGAGTATCTGAAGACAAGGCCTATGACATATGTCTAGAGTTTTTCAGCTTCAATAGGGATCCAAACCAAGATATTTCTAGTAATCTTTCAAAGCTTAAGAACTTGTGGAATGAGTTGAAGCTAGAAATATCAAAGGATAAAGACAACAAGTTTGTTCTACCTGATTTGTTTTTGATCTGTAAAATTTTGGGAATGTTACCAGATGATTATTTTGCTTTTAAATCAAGCTGGTTATTAATGGCAAAATCTGATCGGACCGTTGATAACCTGACTACGCAACTGTGTGCGTATGAAAAAGCGTTGGTAAGGAATAATCAGAATAAAGAATGTCAAGAAGCTTTGTTTGTCAAATCAGACGGTAAGACTAAAAGTCAAGTGAAAGTAAAACCTAGCTCGACAGCAAAACAATTTAACAAGAAAATTTTTTGTCATTATTGTCACAAAGATGGGCACAAAGCAAAACAGTGCGCCAAGTGGAAAGCAGACGGTAGACCGCCAAAACCGTCAACTTCAGAAACTACTCCTGAAAATAGTAGGCCTAAAGCTAATTCAAATATGACACTCATGTCAATTGATGTAATGATGTCTGAAGACGACTATGACGGCTGGTATGTTGACAATGGTGCAACAAATCATGTAACATTTAGGCAAGATTTGTTTCAGACGTTTCAGCTGTTTGTTGCTAAGGAAACAGTAATGACCGCCAACGGAGATTCTATAAAAGCCTTAGGAAAAGGTTCTATTGAACTGGACGTCGAAGTGAACGGAAGTCGGGACAGGATAACACTAGAAGATGTGTGGTACGTACCTCATATAAGGAAAAACCTGTTTTCAGTACTCGCTTCACAAGATAAGCATTTACAGAGTGCGTTTGTATCCAAAACTGAAACTTGTCAACTGCAGGTAAATGAGAAAGTGGTGCTAGTCGGGTCTCGAAGCAAACGAGGTGGCTTATATAAGCTGAATGTACGAAATATAAAACCTGATAGGCCTATACAAGCTAATCTTTTAACGAACAGTGAAAACCTTCTTCAGATCTACCACGAGCGGATGGGGCATCAGAACAAGAAACACGTAAAAGCCATAGTTGAGAGAGAACTGGGATTAAAACTGACAATGAATAGGCCTAGTGAGTTGTGTGAAGGTTGCGTATATGGAAAGAGTCACAGGTTGAAGTTTGGCACAAGAGAACGAGCCAAAGCCCCTGGGGAGCGAATTCATACAGACGTGTGCGGACCGTTTCAAAATTCAATGTCAGGTTACAAATATTTTGTCTTGTTCAAGGATGACTATTCCAAATACCGTAGTGTATTTTTCTTGAAGGAAAAATCAGAGGTCGCAGAAAAACTTAAGTTATTTCTGGCATCAGCTAAGACAACTGGACACATTATCAAAGAAATTTTGAGCGATAATGGTGGCGAGTTTGATAACAGCATAGTCCGAAATATTCTACAAAAGGAAGGGATCAGACACACTCTAACGATGTCTTACACACCGGAGCAGAACGGTTGCAGTGAGAGAGAAAATAGGACCATCATAGAGACAGCAAGAGCCATGATGCACTCGCATGAATCACTTCCACAAGGCCTATGGGCGGAACTGATCAACTGTGCTGCTTACATACTCAACCGCACGGGTCCTTCTAGTGAAAATGAGAAATCCCCATATGAATTATGGATAGGCAGGAAACCAAGTATAAAGCACCTAAGGATAGTTGGAAGCACTTGTTATCCACATGTACCTAAACAAAGAAGAAAGAAAATGCAGAAGAAGGCACAGAAGGGAATCCTTGTAGGCTACGATGAATGTGGCTATCGGATCTGGATACAAGAAAATAACGTAATGGTAAGATCAAGGGATGTTATTTTTAACGAAGAACCCTTATTGGTCCAACACAGAGAGATTCAAATCCCTTTGCCTAGTGAAAGGTGTCAAGAACATGAACTTCCAGAACCAAACGACGATGGAAATCAGGAAACAGCTCAAGAATCGGAGGAAAATGATGACGAGGAGGAAGAAATCAACGTACCTGAGAGTTCAAATGATTACAGTCTACGAAATAGATCTACAATCACCGCACCTAAGAGATTTGACGACTACGTTATGTCTGCAGTTATGAACATGCAAGAATTGAAAGAGCCTGAATCATTCAAAGAAGCCATACAAAGTGACAACTCTTCCTACTGGAAACAAGCTATGGAAAGCGAGATGAAGTCACACTCAGAAAACCAAACATGGACTCTGGAGAAACTACCTGTTGGGAAGAAATGTATAACATGCAAGTGGCTATACAAAGTCAAAACTAACCCTGATGGATCGGTTGACAGACTCAAAGCGAGATTGGTAGTGAGAGGTTTCTCACAGAAAAAAGGAGTGGACTACAACCAGACTTTCAGCCCAGTAGCAAGACTGAGTACAATCAGATCACTTTTGAGTGTTGCAGCTGTCGAAAAGATGACGCTAACACAATTTGATGTTTCAACAGCCTTCCTCTACAGTCAAGTAGATGAAGTAATCTACAAGACACAGCCAGACGGGTTCAATGATGGTACAGATCGTGTATGCAGGCTAAACAAGAGTCTCTACGGTTTGAAACAGGCGCCTCGCTGTTGGAGTAACAGATTTAACAGCTTTATGAATCGTCAAGGATTCAAGAATACTGATGCTGATCCGTGTCTATTCATAAAACGGGAAGATGAGAAGAAACTACTCGTGGCACTTTATGTAGACGATGGACTTATAGCGTCAAACAATTCAGCAATGCAGCAAGAATTTATGGACCGCTTGACGAAGGAATTCAAAATCACTTCTAAACCTGCATCTTACTATTTGGGATTGGAAATAGAAAAGAAACTGGACGGGAACATAAAAGTGTCTTAATCAGCGTACACGAGGAATGTACTGAAAAGGTTTAACATGATAGACTGTAAACCAGCTCCCACACCAATTGTGAAAGAAAATAAATCAGAGCAAGTAGGGAAAGTGAAAAGTTCAAAAGAAATGTTTTCTTACAGGGAAGCTGTGGGTGCACTCATGTACTTAATGACTGCAACCAGACCAGACATAGCATTTGCTGTTAGTAAAGCATCCCGCGTTCTTGATAACCCTACCGAAGATGACTTTGTAAAAGTAAAACGGATTCTAAGATACCTTAAAGGTACTGCTGACTATGGAATTGAGTACAAATCAAGAGAAAATTGCCATCTTCTAGAATGCTTTAGCGATGCTGACCATGCTGGAGATTCAACAACTGGCCACTCTACAACTGGTGTTGTGTGTAATTTTGGAGGAGGAGCAATCACCTGGATAAGTCGGAAGCAATCAAGCGTAGCGATTTCAAGCACTGAAGCTGAAATCGTTGCAGCAAGTGAAGCTTGTCGAGAAATCGTATGGCTTAAAAGACTTTTTGAAAAGATAACAGTGTTGAAAGGAGTACCAGTCCTTAAGATTGACAATGAAGCTACAACAAGGTTGGCTGAAAACCCTGAGAATCATAGAAGAACCAAGCACATCCAGACAAGGCATTTCTTCATACGGGAGCTTGTGGCAGAAGGACAAATCAAAGTCAAACATGTTCCAGCTGAGTTCCAATTGGCAGACTGCATGACCAAGCCTCTTCATAAACCAAGACTAGTGACATTGTGGCAAGCTATGGGACTTAAATAAGTAAACTTTAAATTCTTAAAAATGAGGGAAAGTGTTGAGATTCAGTATTATCTCTATGTTCATTTTCAATAATTCTTTCTCTCAGCTGTTTTTAGTTCAACAAATATCTAAAATGTTTTTGTTGTTCTGTTCGAGTTATAATATTCTGATGTAATGTAAACAGTGACTTGACTTACATGTATTAAATTCATTTTGTGTTAACATGCAGTATGCTTACAGTTCTTTATACCATATTTTAACAAAATACATATAATTTATTGTTTATATTTTTATTTATATTTAGTAAAAACCCTTGTGCAACCCCTAAAAACAGCCTTCCACTGAGAGTAAAATGACCTGCCACTAGTAGGGCTAATAACTTACCATAGTAACTATGTACCAATTTAGTAGGACATACATTGTTACAGAAATATATAGCTTGTTTACATTTGTTACATTGTTAACAATTCATGAAGAAAATGCACTAAATTTTTTTTATAAAATCATTTTTGTTTTATGTTTACCATACATTCCTTATAGTTTGAAATTTTGATTCTTGACACCCCTGTAGTCCACAAAGTGTCGAACTATCAAAGTTTTACTGTAATTTTTATTTTGCCGTTTTGTAAATCTATTACCTATTTAGCTTTTGTTTCTTAAATTACTTGTGCCAGAA
This sequence comes from Stictocephala bisonia, assembly GCA_035578905.1. Classification (NCBI taxonomy): domain Eukaryota; kingdom Metazoa; phylum Arthropoda; class Insecta; order Hemiptera; family Membracidae; genus Stictocephala; species Stictocephala bisonia. The sequence goes on along the minus strand of JAQJVL010001746.1, from coordinate 53,450 downwards.
GTAACATTTGTAGCCATATTTTGACTCAAGCAATGTGTACATACATTTTGTACCTAATTAGACAAAGTTTGACTTATGCGCTATATTTTGTTTTTCAACTATCTTTTTCCAAAAATGCAAGTGTGTGATATGGTTTTATTCAGAATTCAATTTGGAAAATTTTATGTCTTGGACTTTTATTTACCTGTATTGTGTGACTATTCATAATGCTTAACACATTCGATGCTGAAAAAATAAGTTAAAAACATGTAAAAAACGTCAGATGCTAAAATAATATTTTGTACCAAAACAATACCTTATATAGTCAGGAAACAGGGTTGATACACCAAACCCAGTTTATGGCCTCAATTCTGGTAGATCGGGGCTTCCGAAGTGATCGTCCGCCGGTGATGGAGCCGCACATCGCAACGAAACCCATGCGCGCCGCGAGACGCCTGCCGCCATTAGAACAGTGACAATAGTTATAAACACAACTCGATACATCACAATTATATACACACACTCTATTTACATATATTTACAGCCCATCCATCCATCCAGTACACATTGTCTTTTGTAGCCAACTGGCTCAAAATGATGCGATCCACGAACGAAAAACACCGAAACGTGACGCGAGAAACAGGCTATAATGCGGCGCAAATCCGACCCTTCTAAGGCAAGAGGCTAGGCGACACTGAAGCCTACAAGCCAGCATTGCTCCGTCCACCGCCGGCGACCGGTCCGCTGCGCGCGCAAGCACGCTACCCCCTGCCAGCCTTCGACTCGCACAAAATGTGTTAAAAGTAAAAAATACAACAAAAATATCAGTAAGACTTATAAAGTCTAGATTTTTTTACAAATACTGGCATGTTTTACATTTTCAATTACCTTATGGAGCATACTTTTGTGAATAGTTTGATAATATTATATAATACATGGTATTTGAACAGTTTTTGTATTTTTTGCAAATTATTAAAGCTAACCTTGCAAAACGCCTAAAATTGCCATATCACATAACTGTTAAGTGATTTAATCATCAGTTGGAGGGTTTAACCACTCAAACCCTTTCACACAACACTTTATTTATAATTGTAAAACAGTTTAAAGCAGGAAATTCTCCGATAACTTTCAAAACAAAATAATAATTCTATACACAACATCTCTTGTTGTCTAAATGGGAAAGCAAGATGGCTGACTTACTCCAGACAAAATTAGCAATAACTCCATGGTTGTTATAGCAACTAATGAAATGTACGTCATTCAGTAGTTCAACACGCATTGGATGGTATATGAATCACATCGGTTGTTACACATTTTCGTACTCTTAATAATACAGAGTATGACCAATACATTATCTATGGGTCGCCGGTTTTAACACCACAAGAGTCGACGGATCACTCTTTCATTGTCGGTCTGAGGGTGAAGGAAACTCTCTACTAGTAAATCTCCAAAGAGAAGTGCTCTGCCCTAAGGCTTCTAATATAGCTAAATGCATAGTCAGATTATCAATGTCAACCTGCAAACCTTCTGACAAACAATAGCTTCAAACAGTCAACAATAAGATTTCAGGTACAGGCAATTCACCAAAAGCATTCTAGAAATCAAAAGTAGTAGCTGTTCTGAAGCGTGGCAAAGACCCGGAACAAGTGAAGAGTTATCACCCTATATCTCTCCTTAGTGTTTGTTATAAGATTCTGGAAAGGCTGTTATACAAAAGAATATCACCCATTCTTGATTCTATTGTTCCAGTTGAGAAGGCTAGTTATCGCCCTGTTTGAAATTGTAGCAACCAGATACTAGCTCTGACATTATTTATCGAGGATAAGTTAAAAAAGCAGTTGAAAGTATCTGCAGTGTTTTTTGATCTTCCAGCAGCTTATGACACATTGAGCAAAGGTTTGTTGTTAAGGTGTACAGCCTCTTTCCCTGTCCCTTTCTTTTGTGACGTTTGGAGTCGATGCTTAGTGCCAGACTAATAAAAGATCACCTCATTTGTGAGGAAAGCTCTTTTAGACAGCCGAAGTATGGTCCGCCACAGGGGTCTGTACTTGCTCTGTTTTTTTGAATGTGTATACTGCTGACATCCCAATCACAAAAGTCTAGAAAATTTATATATGTAGGTGATATTGCTTTAGCTTACAAAACACAGTGGCTTCACAGCTACTGAAGAAACAGAATTGTCATTGCAGCACTCGAAGAATATTTCAGAACCTGGAAGCTAAATCCTGACCTATCAAAAACCACAGTATCCTCCTTCCACTTAAGTAACAGACTGGCTAATCGAAAATTGGAACATCTTTCTAAATATTAACAACTAGTTCTTCCGGTGTCAACCACGTCAAAGGACTATTTACAATATGTACAGTTCCAGACGTTTCGCCCATGCTACGATGTGGCATCCTCAGTGGCATCACTCTCAGCCTAACCACTGAGGATGCCACATCGTAGCATGGGCGAAACGTCTGGAACTGTACATATTGTAAATAGTCCTTTGACGCGGTTGACACCGGTAGAACTAGTTGTTAATAATGACTCCAGCCGCTTAAGCTTACGAAATAGGATCTTTCTAAATAGTGTAAAACTTTTAATGATCATTAATTGGCATTTCTTTTGTACTTTATATTGTGTTTTATATTTTATATAATTATGTTGTGTGATACTTTTTTTAAGAACATTTGGCTTTCATTACAGTAATCCGCAGTATCTAAGCATGTAGTTTTTTAGTCTTTTCTTGAATTAGTATGGGTTAAGAAGGAGAAAAAACTAGTTTTATATATAGACTAAGTTAGTAAGTACACCTGAAGCCGACATTGGAAATGTCTTAATATTATTTACTTATCATGAACAATCCAATGCTAACAAATAACTTTCAAACATCAGTAACGTTATATTGATCGATCGTTTCTATTTATGCTTCCTAATACCTCTGAAGCAGGTGCAGAGAGTCAATCGATTTTTTGGATAGACTACTCAATCACATGACTGATCTAGTGTCAATCTGCATTTATATATCCAGTAATTAATCAGCTCACGCCAGTTTGGGAGCAATGCAACAGTGTCCATTCTCTACAAGAGAGGTTCATCCTGCCTACAGGTATTGATGGATTAATAATAAGGAACTTATTTTGTCCATCAAAACTGTTTCACTTTGCGGCCCAGCTAGTACTGGGTAAGAATTTTGATCTGCTCAACTGGAAAGCAATACGTAGAGGAGGGTTTCAAGAATTTAAGCGATTGTTCTGTCTTTGAAGATTCTGTATAATTAAAGAGCTACGAGGGCCGTTCGGAAAGTAACCTCCGGTTGCTCATAGAATAGGAAGTGGAGGGGATAGTGCCACCATAGTAGCGTTGACGCGCAGGTCTCTTCAGTCGGCATCCAGCCGTGGTACTGTGAAGGTCGTCCGAGTGCTAGTTCGTTTTCTGTAGCTTGTGAAAATGGCGTCTGTCATAGAAAGTCCCGCCAAATGTGAGGTGCGATCAGTCATTAGATTTTTTACAGCCAAGCAGTATTCAGCGGCAGCCATTCATAGAGAATTGTGCACTGTGTATGGACCGGCAGTAATGAGTGAAGGAGTTGTTCGGGAATGGGTCAGACATTTCAAAAATGGCCGAACTAACGTCCATGATGAAGAGCGGAGTGGCAGACCGTCTGTGGTTACTGATGGACTTGTCGAGAAAATCAACGAGAGGATTTGTGACAATCGACGGTTCACTATCTCAGAGCTTTGGGATGAATTTCAACAGATTTCTAGGACTGTTATGTACGAGATAGTGACAGAAAGGTTGTCACGAATTCTCTCGTTGATTTTCTCGACAAGTCCATCAGTAACCACAGACGGTCTGCCACTCGTCTCTTCATCATGGACGTTAGTTCGGCCATTTTTGAAATGTCTGACCCATTCCCGAACAACTCCTTCACTCATTACTGCCGGTCCATACACAGTGCACAATTCTCTATGAATGGCTGCCGCTAAATACTGCTGGCTGTAAAAAATCTAATGACTGATCGCACCTCACATTTGGCGGGACTTTCTATGACAGACGCCATTTTCACAAGCTACAGAAAACGAACTAGCACTCGGACGACCTTCACAGTACCACGGCTGGATGCCGACTGAAGAGACCTGCGCGTCAACGCTACTATGGTGGCACTATCCCCTCCACTTCCTATTCTATGAGCAACCGGAGGTTACTTTCCGAACGGCCCTCGTATATTGTTCAGCTCCAGGAGCCTAGGAAGTAAAGTTGCAATGAGAGTGCCACGTATAACTCTCATGATCCTATTAAGTTGAAAATCATTCACTTTAATATTTACACTATTGTTGATATTATAGGAGCTTATGAGACAGTATGGAGCAAAACATTGTTGTTAAAGTTCTACAGCCTCTTTCCTTATCCCTTTCTCATTAAATTTGCCTTTTGAAGTCAAAAGTGCCAGGCTAATAAAAGTTTATCTCTGTCAAGAAAAAAGCTCTTTTAGACAGCTGAAGTATGGTCTACCACAGTAGTCTGTTCTTGCTCCATGTTCTTTTAAACGTGTATACTGCTGACATTCCAATCACAAAGTCTAGAACATTTATATATGTAGATGATATTACTTTGCTTATGAAACGAGGACTTCACAGCTACTGAAGAAACACTCATAAGTGACCTCGCAGCCCTCGAAGAATATTTCAGAAACAGGAAGCAACCTAAACTATTAAAAACTGATGTATCCTGCGGACTGGCTATTTGAGAATTGAACATCTTTTTAACCACCAACTACATCATAATGATCATCTACAGTACCTGGGGACATTAAATCGATCGCTGACGTTTAAAAGCCATCTTCAAAAAACTAGAGCTCAAAAATAAAAAACATGAAATTAAAACCATGGCAAATGTATTACATCATATTGCTGGAACAACTTGGGAAGTCAACTCACACGTCCTGTATACAACTGCTTTGTCACTGGTCTATTCAGCTGCTCAATACAGTGCTTTCGTATCGATAAATAGTGTACACACTAATGCCATTAATGTCCAACTTAATAAGGCCATGAGAGATGTTCATAGTACTCTCATGCCAACTTTAGTTCCTTGGCTCCGGTGATGTGCAATATTGCTCCTCCAGAAATTAGACGTCAGAAGGAACTACGTAAACAATTCAATAAGATTTTGAATGCCACGCACCTTCTCATCACTCAGGATCCATATTGGGATATGACCTCTCCAAACAACCAAGAGCATTGTTTTTGAAATTTGATAATGATGGAGTATCAGATGAGGGAGACAAAGGTAGTTGGACATTTGCTATCATTACGTGAAAAATAACAATCACGACGTTTCGATTTGGTAAAACCCAAACCTTTTTCAAGTGCTAAAAACTAAATTACATCTACACAAACATGTTATAAAAACTACGTTCTTAAACTAATAACTTATCTACTTTAATAATAATTATCTACATTTTAACCTAGATCCTAGAATGGGGTACAACAAAATGAACTTCTACTAAATATAAAAATATTAACAGGGTTAAATTAATACAACCAATTAGGCGCTGTCAAGGTCACGATATCAACGAAAAATGTCAAAACAATTAAAATTAATATTCAAATCAGACTGAAATAATATTACATTAACTAATCATAAATATATGGTACCTGAAAAACACTATTAATTTAAAATAACATTCAACATGCACAAAAATTGATATATATGCCTTGGAAGGACTGAGACTACTATTACAATTACATTTTAACCTGAAAAGACAACAATTATTAGGAATAAAACAATACAATAATCAAATATTACAAAAATGATGAAGTCTTACGACCCGCAGTGACGATGGCGTCTAGACGTCCCAGGCACGAAATGAGGATGATACAATCCAAATGCAGTGTCTACGAAGTTCCCTCCAAGGTGATAAAGCACGGGGACTAGACAAACATACACACTACACTACACAACAACCATATACAGTCTGTATATGGTTGTTGTGAAGTGCTTTATCACCTTGGAGGGAACTTCGTAGACACTGCATTTGGATTGTATCATCCTCATTTCGTGCCTGGGACGTCTAGACGCCATCGTCACTGCGGGTCATAAGACTTCATCATTTTTTTAATATTTGATTATTGTATTGTTTTATTCCTAATAATTGTTGTCTTTTCAGGTTAAAATGTAATTGTAATAGTAGTCTCAGTCCTTCCAAGGCATATATATCAATTTTTGTGCTTGTTGAATGTTATTTTAAATTAATAGTGTTTTTCAGGTACCATATATTTATGATTAGTTAATGTAATATTATTTCAGTCTGATTTGAATATTAATTTTAATTGTGTTTTGACATTTTTCGTTGATATCGTGACCTTGACAGCGCCTAATTGGTTGTATTAATTTAACCCTGTTAATATTTTTATATTTAGTAGAAGTTCATTTTGTTGTACCCCATTCTAGGATCTAGGTTAAAATGTAGATAATTATTATTAAAGTAGATAAGTTATTAGTTTAAGAACGTAGTTTTTATAACATGTTTGTGTAGATGTAATTTAGTTTTTAGCACTTGAAAAAGGTTTGGGTTTTACCAAATCGAAACGTCGTGATTGTTATTTTTCACGTAATGATGGCAAATGTCCAACTACCTTTGTCTCCCTCAACCTAGAGCAGCGTAAAAGACGCTTTATCAGTCGCCAGTGTAGCGGAAAAACTAACAAGAACTTTGCTTAGCCCGAACTATATGTAGATTTAGTGAGCCTTAATCTGGAAGGAGATATCCAAGTGAGCTCAGCAGCCTGAAGAAGATGGTAAAGATCCGGAGGAAACAGAAATATATTTATTTAGACTATTCACAAAAATATTTGATCATAATAAATGAAAAGTTCCATACCTGATAAACTGTAAATATAAACACACACACACACACACAACACAAAAACAGATATAGTTAGTGAAATATTTCAGGGCCACTAGCCTGTACTTGCTCAGTCATTAAACAACACATGATTCCTAGATTCAACTGTAACAATATAGTTACTATTATAGACAATATAGACTCAACTATTAGTAACAATCATAGTTTAGCAACTGCGTTTTTATCACTGAACAAATTGCCATGAAATAGTTCACTAATTACATCTATTTTTTTGTTATTTTTGCTTCTATTTACAGTTTACCACGTATACTGCTTTTCATTTACAGGTGAAATCCTAGGTCTGATACTCTAAAATTAACCTGTAAATGAAAAGTTTAGCAAAAATGTTTTTTAATACTGTTAATATAACCACAATATATTAAAAAATTTAAATTACAATTTTATTTGATTAAACATTTACATATTTAATGTCAACAGATTAATATATTTATGTAGAGCAAATATATCATGTAAATGTGATAGTTTTTTAATACACACCATTTATTATATAATATGCCCATATAAAGACTCCCATAACACCTAATGCTCCAGCGACAGTGTATTTGAAAGAAGTCCAAAATTTTTTCCTAGATTTTGTTGCATTAGTACTCACATTTGTTGGCTTTATTGTTACTTTATTTGGTAGCAACGTTGGCTCATTTGTAACAGATGTACTGTTAGTCACACCAGTAGTAGCGTTGCTGTCTGATTTGGTAGTTACAGAATTAATTGAAGTGGTGTTTGCAATATTTGACTCCAGATTGTTATTTTGGGCCCTTTCGCTTGTTTTGTCAACCTGGCGAATGTTTCTACTGTTTGACATTTTAGAACTCTCATCAGTAAATTTTGTAGTTGTACTAGTACTGATCAATTTATCTGATAACAAAGTACTTGAAAAATGTTTTTCATCCCCTTCCATCTTGAAATGTTGCACTGAAGAACTGTTTCCCCCATTATTATTCACTTCTGTAATTGCTTCTTCTGAATTCATTGGATTTGGTGATTGATTACTTTTTGTAGTGCTTAATTTTGACTTGGCTGTTTGTGACGTACTAGTGGTTTCTATTGTGGTTTCTATTGTCGTAGGAGGATATGAATCTCTTTCTGCTGTGTCACTTAAGTCTGAGACAAATTCTATTGTTTTGTTATTATGAGTCTCATAATACTGTTGTTTTTTAGTTGATGCATATGATGTCATCAACAAGGTACAACAAGACAACAGAAATATCTTTTGTATTGATGCCATTTGCAACTGAAAAAAAAACATATTAATAAATTCCATATAGTAAATAATAAATAAATTAAATATAAATAACTCATCTTATTAAAAAGTCATCTTATTTTATAGCAAGACAAAAATTTAAAGTCATTAAAAATATATATAAAATGAGATATAATTTTGTTAAAGACTTAAGTCAAGAAACTGGAAATTCAGAATAGTATCAATTTCTCAAAAAGATAATTGGCCCATGGTATGGAGAAGTGGATGATAGATAAAGAGAAGAACGTCAGGCCCGACCATATATATTGCTTGCGGTATTTGTGTCTTTGTGTCAATGATAAAACATAATATAGAGAGAATTTTGGACTTACAAATAAGAATAATTCTTAATTTAAAACAAACTGATTCAGTAAAACATGTTTTCAGAGTTAAAATTGTTAACAGCGTATAGTTCAAACAGTTAAAAGACAAAAAAGTAACAATAGACAATATTTAACATTTTCACAGCCCTAGACCACATCAAATGGTTAAGCATCATAGCTCTGATTTTTTTTAAATAAAAACTCTCATAAAGGAAACTGACTTTTGACTGCCACTAAATATAAAATTTGAAAGAAATCCACAAATGTTTTAAGTTTATTAAAAAAAAAACTTAAAACAGTTAAATCTGCTTTTTTATTCTATCCAAGAATTTGGTCTGCAAGACAAATGAACTAAATAGGCTTAATGTAGCGAACATGGATACATTTTCTGAGTCAATACAAAAAATTAGTTTTAGTACATTAACGTTATGAATGATATAAGTTGAAATTCAACGTGCTGTGTCCTATAAAAACGACATTATTTCATATATTTTTATGTACATTTCATGAAATAAATATTTTGTTTGAATACTTGTTAACAATGGTGGTTATTTGGACTTTGTTTATTTTCTACTATTTAGTAAAGTTTTGAACAGTATTCTTGTCACTATTCTAAAAGTCCTAAAATTTTTTCTTCAGTTGTCAAGTCAAAGTTACTTCATGAAGAGCTCTGGGATAAGTAGATTCTTGGTGAGGTTCTGCTATGTACATTACATGATAGGTGAAGAATAGGTAAGTAAGTGGTGAATAATCGCAAGTGAGGTGAAGAGTGAAGTATGGCAAGTGAGGTTAGGAATGAAGTATGGCAAAGGAAGTGAGGTGAGGAATGATATATGGGAAGTAAGGTAAGGTGTGGTATGGTAATTGAGGAGTATGAAATGAAAATTGTCTTTATTTTATAATGCGAGGTAAGGACTAGACAGTCTACAACATTAACCCTTTTACCGCAAAGGGCCTATATATAGGCCCTAGAAAGTTGAGTGCTCAAACGCCATGAGCCTAGGCCTGCGGAGTGTTGACGCTGTGACATTTTTATTGTTTATTTAGTGGATTTTCAATATATTGGGATGAAATCAACATAGTTATATTGAAAACAATATTTACAACAAGAATATAATCTATTTTGATTGAATTGAAATAGTTTACATATGTCCAATATTTTCACAATCTTTACCTTGCAGTGGCCAGCTGCTACTGACAATTATTTATTGTTATATTTTACATGTTTTTAATTTTTATCAATTGGCTATTGTTTTATATGAATTTGTAATCTATTATCGTCTGATGTTTTAATAAAACATTTACGGTTGGAATCTTATTTAGTTTAGGCCCAGTTTAAGAGCATTTAAGTATTTTAAAACTATTTTTAAATAAACTTTTAAAATGTTTTTATGTATGCTTGCATATAAGTTTTACATTTATAATACGAGGATTATTAATTTTATAACAGTATGAATATTTTTAGTTGCTACATATGCTTAGCATATATATTGCTAATTTTGACATAAATATAATTTTTGTAGTATTTTAGTTATAAATTTATAAAACACACAAATGATGATATTTTGTGCTTTAAATTTAATAATTTATTCAATATTAAATTCTAAACAAAATGAGATAGAAAAAATGTTGGAAATAAATTTGTAATTACTTATTATGTCCCAAAATTAAAGATATTCCTAATTTTTTGTACTTTTCTTTTCACATTTTTGTAAAAATGTTTTAAGTACAAGTAATAAACTAGTCAAGTATATTAAATTAAAGATATATTTTTCATGAGCAAAACGGTGAAAACAGAACTGATGTATCTTAAAAATACCAGATTAACAATCATTTATGTTTGCATATGTAAATAGCGGCAAATTGCTGTGGCGATTTAGTATTGCACAATGCGCTAAGTGCCTGGCGGTCGAGCAGCAAACTTACGTGAATACTCTGGCGGTAAAAGGATTAAAGTATGGCAGGTGAAGAGAGGTGAGATGAACTATGGCAACTGAAGTGAGGAGTGAAGTATGGAAAGTGAGATGTAACCAATATTGATGACCTTATAAAGAATGTAATAAATATTCACACCTATCTTTAATGTCATAGAATAAGTTAGTTGCTCAGTTTTCTATCTAGTATTTATAGTTTTAAAAACTGATCAGGGATTTAGACACAAACAGTACTAATTCAGCTCTAATAAAATTTTCGAAAGTTTAAATACGAGGAATGTTTTTAAATCAAGAACCATTTTGGAATATCGCGATCGTAGCGCTGTGGTCGGCATTCAGTGCATGCACGCTGTGTACTGCTTTCTGATAGCAAACCGCTGTGGAACCATTCAACAGTGTTGTTTATGACTGTCTAAAATTCTCTCAACAATAAAGGAGTGAAAGTAGCTGACACCATGAGACCTTAAAGAGTTTTAAAAAGAGTTTTTAAAGATGGCCGTATGAATGTGCATGACGAGGCATAAAGTAAACAACCTTTATCATTACTAGAATCTACATTTTCCGGTGACATTATAATAGATCTACAATATAATAGATTGTCAAGGTACTATCTATCTAAATATTGTAGATAGTACCTTGATGCGGTTGTCACCGGAAAATGTAGATTCTAGTTATGACACCGGCCGCTTAAGCCTAAATTCATCATTACTGTTGATTTGGTGTAAAAGGTTGATGAAAAAGTCAGAGAAAAGAGTCACAAATAATATAAGTCCAAGCAAACAACTTCAGCCCAAAAAATCATGTGTACAATTTTCTGGGACAGGAAAGGATGAGTTTTTGCCTCAAGGTAAAATAATAAATGTGGCATCTTATTATGAGATATTAAGGCATTGCACCATTTATGAGAATGAATGGTTAGGTATGCTAAGTGCCGGTATCATTTTTGCTTCATGAAAATTCCTGTCCTTACACAGCAAATCAAACACAAGAACTGATCCAACCATTTGGCTGAGGAAAAATTAATCATCCACCATGCAGAACCGAACTTCCAAGTGACTTCCATTTATTCTTGAACTTGAAGAAGCAACTAGTGGGTTAGTGCTGATGATGTTAAAAAAACAATCATGCAGTGGTTGTCCAGTCAGGCGGCAGATTTCAGCGAGGAAGGTTTTCAAAAGCTAGTTGTACGATATGACAATTGCCTCAACGTTAACAGAAGTTACGTTGAAAAATAGTTTAAGGTATAGGCTATCATATTAAAATAATTTTGTTCCTAAGTCTACTGGTTTTGTAGTGTTCCATAATAGTACTTACTTTAAAAACATGCCTAGTTTATATACTATTTTACTAAGCAATAAATTTATTTAATATGTATCACATGTAACATGCAAAGTGTTATGCAATAAAAGGAAATGTTTATATTATTTTAATAAAAACATTAATGAAAACATAATTAAATAGTTTTTAAATGAAAATAATTAATTAAATGTGGTATAAATGAGATAGAACGCCTGTCACCGGCTGGGTAGAAGAACTGGGCCTAGCGGCCCGCCACCGGGGATCATCGTGAAGTTTGTTAGGCGGCTGGACAAGGACGAGCTTCTAAAGAAACGCCGTGTCAAGAGTAACCTCTCTACGAGACACATGAACTTGGGAGTGGACCACCCAGTCTACATAAACGAGGCCTTGTCTCCGGCGAGGAGGCGGCTGTTTGCGCAGGCGAGGCAAGTCAAGAGGGAGAAAAACTTCAAGTTCCTGTGGGTGCGAGGCGGGAGGATCTTCCTACGAAAAGAAGAGCAGGCTCCAGTTATACAGGTTACCTGTCAGGCTGACTTTTCTAAATTGTAAATACAGCATGTTTTGCTTTTAAAGTTTGTTGCTTTGTTGCTTCTTTAAAGTTAAAAAAGTTGGAAATCTAAAAAATATTAGCTATGCATTTATTTTTAAATAGTGAATGAAATTAGAATAATTAATCAAAATATTAGAAGCCTGAGAGCAAACTTTGATTTATTCATAGCAGAGATGGTTACTCATAATTTGATACCAGATATAATAATTTTAACGGAAATTTGGATTAATTCTGATGAGGTGAATTTATATAAAATACCGAACTATAGCCAGTTTTCTAAATGTAATGACTTACATAGAGCTGGAGGTGTTGCTGTTTATATTAAGAATACAATAGAGAATATAAATGTTGTACAGTTAAAATGCGAATCTGCCGATTTACTACTTTTTTCATTCGAAATAATGGAACACAAATTTTCTATATTAGCCTTATACAGGTTGCAGTTTTACTCAGCTGATATGTTTGTTAATGAAATTAGTAATTTATTTCAACATCATTTTAAACATATAAAGAACTTTTTATGGATTGGAGACGTCAATATTAATATCTTAGAATTAGATAAGCGTAGCTCTGTAACTGACGAATATAATGCTTTACTGGCAATGAATGGTTTGGAGTGTGCATTGATGGAGCCGACTAGAGTGACAGAGCACTCCGCAACCTGCATAGATCATGTTTTTGTCCGAATATCGAATAAGAACGCTATATCGGTGGATGCGACTGTGGAGCATTTGGGCTTATCTGATCATTCTCTGGTGCAGGTCGTTGTCAGTGTTGTGGGTGGGGGCGGAGGGAGGGGAGCCGCTGTGGACTCGCCTCCTCCCCCCTCTGCTCGGCGCTATCGCACTGATTGCGGGCGGCTGGAACATCTGTTAGATGGCGCTGACTGGTCAGCTGTTTGCAGTAGCAATGACGCGTCGTCTGCTTTCGATGCTTTCTTCCAAATTTTGGAAACTGCTGTTATGCAATGTAGGGTTGAATGTAGAGAGAATATTGGAAAATACAAAAAATTGAAACCGTGGATTAATGATTACATATGCATGAAAATTAAGCAAAGAAACCACATTTTTAAATTAGTTAAAAAACATCCCAAGAACGTAATCCTAAGAAATTTTTACAGACAGTTAAGGAATAAATTGCAGGATGATATCAAGCTTCGTAAAGAGGTATATTATAGGGGGAAATTTGAGAAATGTAAGGGGGATTCAAAATCTACTTGGAAATTATTAAACAATTTAACAGGACAAGTAAGGGGTGAATTCGGTCAAATTAGTATTGAATTAAACAATGAAATAATTAATGAGCCTAGCAAAATAGCAAACACTTTCAATAACTTTTTTTTGGAGGTGGTCGATAAACTTGATTTAAACTGCAAAATAAATAGCAATTTCTTGAATCTGCCAATGAAAAATAATTTTCCCGTTAATGCACAGTTGAGATCAGTTTTTATTGAACCAGTGATGCCACAGGAACTGTGTCAAGCGATAAATTCTTTGAAAACAAATACAGCTGCAGGTATTGATGGAATTAGTACTTATTTAGTCAAGACTATTGCATCGAAAATAATTGATGTTCTGCTGTATATAATTAACTTTAGTTTTGAAAGTGGAACATTTCCTAAAAAACTCAAGGATGCTGTTGTTATACCTGTGTTCAAGAGTGGTTCAAAAAACCAATGCAATAATTTTAGACCAATTTCTCTGTTATCTTGTTTTTCAAAAATTATTGAAAAGTTAATGAAACTAAAAATATTAAAATTTTTTCAAAATACAGAATTTTTTAGTAAAAATCAATTTGGTTTCAGGGCGGGTCTTAACACAGAAAGTGCATTATTACATTTTATGAATGATGTACATAGTGGATTAAATGAGGGGAAATGTGTAAGTGGTTTGTTTTTAGATATTAAAAAGGCCTTTGACACGGTCAACCATGATATTTTGCTTGATAAAATCTATAAATGTGGTATAAGGGGAAATGTTCATAAATGGTTTGAGAGCTATCTTGTAGGGAGGAGACAATGTGTTAGGATAGGGACAGAGTTTAGTGAAATGTGTGAAATAAAAAGTGGTGTACCTCAGGGGTCAGTTTTAGGGGCACTCTTATTTATAATCTACATCAATGATCTATGTGGTGCACAACTGAAAGGAAAATTAACGTCCTTTGCGGATGATACGGCCTTGTGCTACTTAGAAAATGACTGGGAAACAGTGGAATCAGACATGAGAAATGACTTATGTTCTCTACAGTGGTGGTTTACTGCAAATCAAATGCTGCTGAGTGCAGAAAAAACAAAGTTTATTGTTTTCAATCTTAAAAAAATTCAGTATAAGTTTGATCAAGTCAAATACACATGTGCTGACTGTCTGGAACAGGATAGTGTATGTGTAACAAATAAGTGCACTTTAATAGGAAGAACCGATGAATTGAAGTATTTAGGTGTCTTTTTAGATAGTGAGGTTTCATGGAAAACTCATTTAATCAAGTTGAAAAATAAACTGAATAGTACCTTAAGGTATTTTTATTTTTTGAAAAATTTAATTGATAAGGACCTGTTGCGTACCTTGTATTTTGCATTAATTCATAGTAGGATTGAGTATGGGATAGTAGTGTGGGGAAATACTTATGACACTGTTTTAAATCCAATTTTTATTCTACAAAAATATGCGGTGAGGCTAATTTTGAACAAAAATAAATTTGAACATTCACATCCTCTTTTTGTTGATTTAAAAGTTCTACCTCTTAAATATATTTACGTTTATAAGGTATTACAGCTATTCTATTCTAAGAGTGGAAGTAAACCTCAAAATGATAATGCCTACAGAGAAAAACTTAGATCAAATAGAAGTTTTAATGTTCCAAAACCTAATTTAGCTCATTTTACAAGAACTTTCAATTTTATTGCTCCAAGAATGTTCAATAAAATACCTGATTTAATTAAACTTGCCAATAGCAAGCAAATTTTTCAGTCTAGATTAAAAAAGTGGTTGTTGGAAAGGGAAGACATAAGTTTTTTACTTTTAATACAGAAGTAGTTTATTTATATATTTTACAGAAGTAAATTTATAGAAGTATATTTTGTAATATTTGATATGTTTTCATTTTATTTTCACTTAAAAATGTATTAAATGAGGGCACAAGAGCAAGTTCATGCTCATGTATGTGTGTATGTATGTATGTGTGTGTGTATGTGTGTATATATATAGATAGCTACTCTTGTTTAAAATTATGTACAAGTAAATTTATAGAAGTATATTTTGTAATATTTTATATGTTTTCATTTTATTTTCACCTAAAAATGTATTAAATGAGGGCACAAGAGCAAGTTCATGCTCATGTATGTGTGTGTATGTTGTATGTGTGTGTGTGTATGTGTGTATATATATAGCTACTCGTTTAAAATTATGTACAAGTAAATTTATAGAAGTATATTTTGTAATATTTGATATGTTTTCATTTTATTTTCGCCTAAAAATGTATTAAATGAGGGCACAAGAGCAAGTTCATGCTCATGTATGTGTGTGATGTATGTATGTATGTGTGTGTATGTGTGTGTATATATATATATATATAGCTACTCTTTTTTTAAATTATGTACAGTTTAGGCTGTGTATAAATATGTTATTTGTTATTGTTTATTACATATAAAATGATAGGCACGCTATTGAAAGCCGATCTTATTTTAATTTACAATTTTCTCCGATCGCTGGAAATTATTATTTAACTGATCTTGTAGGAACCTCTAAACAGGATTACCTTAGAGGCCCTAAATTTTCTTGGATTTATGTAAATAGTTATGGAGTTGTAATCAGTTTTAAAATTTTATGGTTTACTAGGCTATTGTTATTAAATTGTTTGTTGTTGTAAATGTATATAGTAGCATAACTGAAATATATTGTTTGTTGATGTTAATCTTAAAGTTACACATTTAGTTCTCTTGGTCAGACCTGACAGGTAAAGACTTTTATTTTGTAATAGTCTAGAAAAATTAGTGATGTTTTATTTTAATATTAAAAGATAGTATGCACAATTAATTCTTGTACAAAAGAATGTAAATTTAGATTTAAAATTCAAGAAAATAAATAAAAAAAAAAAAAAAAAAAAAAAAAAGAAGTACAAAAGTTCATGTAGTATGGAGATATCTAAAATAAACTAAATGAAGGCCGCAGGGGAATACCCAACAGAGTCAAAATTTTACATTTTTCAGGAGAAGAAAATTAAAACTTAAAACGCTCTTACTAAGAAACTGTTTGTTTTATTGAAACTATTATTGCACAGTTCCATTGGTCTTTTAATGCCTAATAAGCTATTAAAATTTTGTCATTTTAAGTATCTAAAAATTAGCACGAGGTATTTTTTTCGCTTCCAGTGTCATGACTCAGTTGGGTTTTCCCATGTTCCTTGACGAAAGGGGAAAATGAAAATAAAACCCGACCATTTAAGATACTTTTATACTTGTCAATTCTTTATCAAAACATGGTATTTAACAAATTATTGTTTACATAAACTAAAAAGTAATAATATTTTTGGTTTCACTTTGAAATGGCTAGGGTCTCACAAACGTTTCTAGTGTTGAATATTGTCATAATATGTCTGCCTGAAAAAAACAAATAAAGATTACATTTCTGGAATTTATTTCCTTCACTTGTGGTTACAGGTTTTAAATGACAATACAGTAATTAATTAGATCTGAATTTGTAAAGAATAGGGCGTTCATAAGGGCAGTAACAAATTATAATACTTACTGCATGACATGTAAACATTTTGACTTTATTATGCTTAGTGTCTCTTTTTCGCACTACTATCAGTTTTTAAATTATTTTATCAAGTTGAAAACTTTACTTAATGCAGTTATTAAAAATATATTAAGGTTTATTATGCCTACCTTTAATAATCAATGTCGTCTTGAAATAAGTCATGATCAAGAACTGCTGGCAAACTGTCTTGGGTAGTCAACAGGTTAGTGTAAAACTCCTCGGAACCTTCGTTTTCACAGAATCTCATAAGCACCCTGAGGTCTTTAAGTTTTTCTTTTGACAAGGGAATGGGTGCATCATATAACTGCAGTGGCTCTTCAAGCTGTTGTATAGGTTCCAGGTCTTTTTTTAGTCTCCTCTTCCTCTCCTTTTCAATTTCCTGAGTAGTTAACTTCACTTCTGCAGTGAAGAATGCTCCATTATACGACATTCTGTGTTCTACAGATCGCTGTTTTACTTGAACAAACCTAAGCTGTTTGATTGGTCTGATTTCAAAAGAAAACTTTTTTTATATCCCTTTGACTGAAGAAAGTCACCCCAATTTTTGAAAATTCCTTGATCACATGCAACTACCACAAACGGCGATGGTTTTGCTCTTGCTCCTTCGATCACTTCTCTCCAACCAGCAGGAGTTTCGGCTTTAGAAGATTTTGGTATCAATGCCATATTCTTATCAGTCTCCATGTAAGAATGGCCACGCACGGGATAAGTCACAACCACCTTTTCAAACATCTTAAGTTCTGAAGTTACATAGTGGAGAAATTTAATAATAGTGTGATTTTTGTTTTGCCCTCCACACGAGTCCGCAAAGATGTTGAGATGTGTTACAGATTTATTTAAATAATTTTTAAAGAAATGAAGCAACATGGATGCCACATCATTACATCCCTTTTTACCTACTGTCTGGTCGTATGTATACATTATTGATTCACCCGTGGACAATATATGGACATTAAATATGTAGAAAGTAAGTTGCCTCCTAAAGTACACTTCACTGGAGCTCGTGTTAGGCGTTGGTAAGTTCCTACCAAAATCTATAGCTATAGCCTCAACTGTCCTATTTTGCTTTGCCTCTGTTTTAGCACTTTTCTTAAGAGTATAAAACCACTGGGCTTTTTTCAGATGTTCAGTATTTGCTATTTCAATCTGTTTAAGATCGTTCAAGAGTTTTGACTTTTCTAAATCTTGAACAGTGTTAGAGATTCGCCTCTTTATGTCTGTTATTTTTGCTTGTTGTTCATCACAAAAACAACAGGTATCGGTTCTGGGATACCCGAACCCAATATTAAATTCAGACACAAAAATATGTCGGAATGTTTCGTATGAAATTTGTAGTCCAGGATGTTTGTTCAAAAAAATACCCAACAACTCTTTTATGTTTGACTCAGCTGGCAAATACACTTTTTCAGAATCTTTTAAACTATAATGGGCTTTTCGACCTTTCAGTGAGCCAAAGAAAGACATTACTGCACAACGAGTATTCTCAGATAACTTATGAGGCCTATTAGAATGTTTACCGCGTCCATCTATAGGCGGCTTACCAGTGGTTCTCAAGGACGTTTTAATTGTGTGTAACCTAAAAGGTTTTATTCCGAACAATGCCTGAAATCCTTTGAAACAAACTGGGACTTCTACAGCTAATCCGTCCCTAACTACTCTTACTTTATAAGTGTAAGAACTATCATTAAATCTAGCATCTATCTCATTTTTTCTTGGTCTGCGTTGAGCTACTGGTTGCAAAGAGATTAAGCCAGACAAGAAAGCATTTTGAGCGTTTGTACCGCCCTCACGTCCAATATCATTAAATTGTTTAATAAGGTAGGCTCTCTCTGCAGAATTAATATTTTTAAAGCACTCATACCTTTTGCACAAACAGTCCTGTCCAGTTTCAAACGTACATTCTCTCATTTTCTTTGCTGCATCACACATTCTTCCTTTTACTTTACGTTTCTTACTTATTTTTGCACTATCTTGAACTGTCACATTTTCGTCATTGTCACTACCGTTATGATTATTTTGAAATACAGCATCAATAGCTGTTGACATTGTAGAAAACGATCACAGAAATCTCAAGAAATATAAAAACACTGCAAGCTAAAAAGCACCAACACCAAGACAGTACGCCAGTCAACTAAAACAGCTGCTGCGAAGTGCTAGACGGCGCATGCGCCAGAGCTGACTCAGTTGGGTTTTCCCCCACAACACATTGACTGAGTTGGTTATTCCACTGCATGACGAAAATAAAAGCCTTAATAATAGGTGACCCTGTTAGTTTCTTCCGTGGATACTCCTGCACTGTAAAATATAGACCTGCCGCTATCATGTCGCATTGAAATGTCATTTCTTGAAAATGTTGACTATGTTGGTTTTTCCCCTGCAGCCTTCAAATGATAAAATAAACTAAATGAAAACCTGAATAAAACCAGACGTATATACTGCCTAGTTAATATATTCTTGCTGAACAATTATTTTAATTTATAAGGAAACAATCTTCTAATAAAATAGGGGTTCTTTAAAGATGTCTTAACTATGACTGGTAAAAAACACGCTTTTTATGAAAAAATATGTGTTTTTTTTTAGAAAAAATCGTACTATTTGTTGTATTGAAAAGTTTAATGATTGTTGCTCAAAAGCATACATAGAGTAGGTAGTGTCCTTAAATATGTATGTTGAGTAGGTCTATTTAAGTGAACAGCAATTTATGGCAGAGGGCTGTCTGTTTCAAAACAATATTTATTGTGTTCTAAAAAAAAGGAAAACTATCAAAATATAATTTCAAACTTTCAGATCACTAAATTAGATTGAATCATCTAATTCTAAACAAATTTTATTGAAGAAAGTAAAACAAGCATAAATATTTTGTAATAAAATACTAATAACAATAAAATACTATTGAACAAATTGCATTTTGTTTTTCTGTTGTAAAAGAAATCAAAGATTCGTTTTGTAAATCTGTTATCATCCATCCTAATGATATTTGCATAGAAACTTATTATTCTTTTCCTTACAAAATCTTCGAGCTTTGTAATTTTTGTTTAGTTAAATTTTTATTTGATTCTAATTTTTATTTCATTATTTTGGAAATTGAAACCAAGTATATTTCTCATTGTTTTTCTTTCTTAATAAATTTTCTACCAAGCTCAATCCATGTAAGCTAAGAAAAATAACATGAATTAAATATTACTGAAAAGATTATTAGATATCCTTAAAAAACAAGCTAAAGGACCAACATTTCAGGTTCCAAGAAAAACCTAGAAACTGGAAGATAAATGCCTAAAGGAAGAAAGAAGGCCATATATGAAAGATAATCGGATAAAACAAAAGAGGCAAATATGCCAGATTCAAAAAAGGATGAGTGATTTATCATACACCAAAGTGGGTTAATCAAAAAAGCATCCTTTTCCTTCACTATGATTACTTTTAACAAGTATTTACATTTACATGTACAAACATAAAAAGACTAAGTATTTTAGAAACATACTTAAGAGTTCTTATTTTATTCATTTATAAAATTTCATAATTTTGCTGGTTTAATGAGGAAACATGTTTGAAAATGGCCAAGTTTGTTTTAAAAACAAGAAAAAGTAGATTTCTAAAATTATGTCTAATATTATCAATAAGCAAAGTGTTTGAGCATCTTATAGCTAACATAAATTTTTTTTGAAACTAGATATATACATTTTAATTACCTTCTTGTTACACAGTGGAATGTCTTACAAGTTATTGTTTCAATTTTATATATTAAGCCTTAAAAATTGTTGTACATTAATTTTTTGGTTGTCAAAACTACTCATTTTCAATATTCTATAATTTATGGACTTAGCTTTTCTCTCCTATATATCTCCTATTTTAGCCATAATTTATGGAGTAAACCCAGTTCAAAAAGGTATTTCTGTTCAGTTTGTTAATATTTACATTTGAACGGGTTTAAAACTTAAATATCATTTGAACATTGAATGTTTTTTTCTTAGAAGTAAGCATAGGGTAAATTTAATTTTTTAACTTCATTAAAGTTTTTATATAAATGTTAAGATATTTTCAAATCTCTATGACTAACACAAACGTTATATCTGCCCAGTTATTTAATTTGTAGTATTATGCTATATGCAGATGATGCCACTCTGTTAGTCGAAGGTAACAGTTTCTGTGAAGTCTTAAATAATTCCAATATTGTAATAGAATCAGAAAATGTATGGTTTGAATCAATAGTTCTACAGTTAGAACTAAAGTAACAGAATAATACTTCCTTAACAGTCTGAAGGAGCTGTCAGCAATGTTGGTTTGAATCAACAGTTCTACAGTTAGAACTAATGTAACAGAAGAATACTTCCTTAACAGTCTGCAGGAGCTGTCAGCAATGTTGGTTTGAATCAACAGTTCTACAGTTAGAACTAATGTAACAGAAGAATACTTCCTTAACAGTCTGCAGGAGCTGTCAGCAATGCTGGTTTGAATCTACAGTTCTACAGTTAGAACTAATGTAACAGAAGAATACTTCCTTAACAGTCTGCAGGAGCTGTCAGCAATGTTGGTTTGAATCAACAGTTCTACAGTTAGAACTAATGTAACAGAAGAATACTTCCTTAACAGTCTGCAGGAGCTGTCAGCAATGTTGGTTTGAATCAACAGTTCTACAGTTAGAACTAATGTAACAGAAGAATACTTCCTTAACAGTCTGAAGGAGCTGTCAGCAATGTTGGTTTGAATCAACAGTTCTACAGTTAGAACTAATGTAACAGAAGAATACTTCCTTAACAGTCTGAAGGAGCTGTCAGCAATGTTGGTTTGAATCAACAGTTCTACAGTTAGAACTAATGTAACAGAAGAATACTTCCTTAACAGTCTGCAGGAGCTGTCAGCAATGTTGGTTTGAATCAACAGTTCTACAGTTAGAACTAATGTAAAAGAAGAATACTTCCTTAACAGTCTGAAGGAGCTGTCAGCAATGTTGGTTTGAATCAACAGTTCTACAGTTAGAACTAATGTAACAGAAGAATACTTCCTTAACAGTCTGAAGGAGCTGTCAGCAATGTTGGTTTGAATCAACAGTTCTACAGTTAGAACTAATGTAACAGAAGAATACTTCCTTAACAGTCTGCAGGAGCTGTCAGCAATGTTGGTTTGAATAAACAGTTCTACAGTTAGAACTAATGTAACAGAAGAATACTTCCTTAACAGTCTGCAGGAGCTGTCGGCAATGTTGGTTTGAATCAACAGTTCTACAGTTAGAACTAATGTAACAGAAGAATACTTCCTTAACAGTCTGCAGGAGCTGTCAGCAATGTTGGTTTTAATCAATAGTTCTACAGTTAGAACTAATGTAACAGAAGAATACTTCCTTAACAGTCTGCAGGAGCTGTCAGCAATGTTGGTTTTAATCAATAGTTCTACAGTTAGAACTAATGTAACAGAAGAATACTTCCTTAACAGTCTGCAGGAGCTGTCAGCAATGTTGGTTTGAATCAATAGTTCTACAGTTAGAACTAATGTAACAGAAGAATACTTCCTTAACAGTCTGAAGGAGCTGTCAGCAATGTTGGTTTGAATCTACAGTTCTACAGTTAGAACTAATGTAACAGAAGAATACTTCCTTAACAGTCTGAAGGAGCTGTCAGCAATGTTGGTTTGAATCAACAGTTCTACAGTTAGAACTAATGTAACAGAAGAATACTTCCTTAACAGTCTGCAGGAGCTGTCAGCAATGTTGGTTTGAATCAACAGTTCTACAGTTAGAACTAATGTAACAGAAGAATACTTCCTTAACAGTCTGAAGGAGCTGTCAGCAATGTTGGTTTGAATCAACAGTTCTACAGTTAGAACTAATGTAACAGAAGAATACTTCCTTAACAGTCTGAAGGAGCTGTCAGCAATGTTGGTTTGAATCAACAGTTCTACAGTTAGAACTAATGTAACAGAAGAATACTTCCTTAACAGTCTGCAGGAGCTGTCAGCAATGTTGGTTTGAATCAACAGTTCTACAGTTAGAACTAATGTAACAGAAGAATACTTCCTTAACAGTCTGCAGGAGCTGTCAGCAATGTTGGTTTGAATCAACAGTTCTACAGTTAGAACTAATGTAACAGAAGAATACTTCCTTAACAGTCTGCAGGAGCTGTCAGCAATGTTGGTTTGAATCAACAGTTCTACAGTTAGAACTAATGTAACAGAAGAATACTTCCTTAACAGTCTGCAGGAGCTGTCAGCAATGTTGGTTTGAATCAACAGTTCTACAGTTAGAACTAATGTAACAGAAGAATACTTCCTTAACAGTCTGCAGGAGCTGTCAGCAATGTTGGTTTGAATCAACAGTTCTACAGTTAGAACTAATGTAACAGAAGAATACTTCCTTAACAGTCTGAAGGAGCTGTCAGCAATGTTGGTTTGAATCAACAGTTCTACAGTTAGAACTAATGTAACAGAAGAATACTTCCTTAACAGTCTGCAGGAGCTGTCAGCAATGTTGGTTTGAATCAACAGTTCTACAGTTAGAACTAATGTAACAGAAGAATACTTCCTTAACAGTCTGCAGGAGCTGTCAGCAATGTTGGTTTGAATCAACAGTTCTACAGTTAGAACTAATGTAACAGAAGAATACTTCCTTAACAGTCTGAAGGAGCTGTCAGCAATGTTGGTTTGAATCAACAGTTCTACAGTTAGAACTAATGTAACAGAAGAATACTTCCTTAACAGTCTGCAGGAGCTGTCAGCAATGTTGGTTTGAATCAACAGTTCTACAGTTAGAACTAATGTAACAGAAGAATACTTCCTTAACAGTCTGCAGGAGCTGTCAGCAATGTTGGTTTGAATCAACAGTTCTACAGTTAGAACTAATGTAACAGAAGAATACTTCCTTAACAGTCTGCAGGAGCTGTCAGCAATGTTGGTTTTAATCTACAGTTCTACAGTTAGAACTAATGTAACAGAAGAATACTTCCTTAACAGTCTGAAGGAGCTGTCAGCAATGTTGGTTTTAATCTACAGTTCTACAGTTAGAACTAATGTAACAGAAGAATACTTCCTTAACAGTCTGCAGGAGCTGTCAGCAATGTTGGTTTGAATAAACAGTTCTACAGTTAGAACTAATGTAACAGAAGAATACTTCCTTAACAGTCTGCAGGAGCTGTCGGCAATGTTGGTTTGAATCAACAGTTCTACAGTTAGAACTAATGTAACAGAAGAATACTTCCTTAACAGTCTGCAGGAGCTGTCAGCAATGTTGGTTTTAATCAATAGTTCTACAGTTAGAACTAATGTAACAGAAGAATACTTCCTTAACAGTCTGCAGGAGCTGTCAGCAATGTTGGTTTTAATCAATAGTTCTACAGTTAGAACTAATGTAACAGAAGAATACTTCCTTAACAGTCTGCAGGAGCTGTCAGCAATGTTGGTTTGAATCAATAGTTCTACAGTTAGAACTAATGTAACAGAAGAATACTTCCTTAACAGTCTGAAGGAGCTGTCAGCAATGTTGGTTTGAATCAACAGTTCTACAGTTAGAACTAATGTAACAGAAGAATACTTCCTTAACAGTCTGCAGGAGCTGTCAGCAATGTTGGTTTGAATCAACAGTTCTACAGTTAGAACTAATGTAACAGAAGAATACTTCCTTAACAGTCTGAAGGAGCTGTCAGCAATGTTGGTTTGAATCAACAGTTCTACAGTTAGAACTAATGTAACAGAAGAATACTTCCTTAACAGTCTGAAGGAGCTGTCAGCAATGTTGGTTTGAATCAACAGTTCTACAGTTAGAACTAATGTAACAGAAGAATACTTCCTTAACAGTCTGAAGGAGCTGTCAGCAATGTTGGTTTGAATCAACAGTTCTACAGTTAGAACTAATGTAACAGAAGAATACTTCCTTAACAGTCTGAAGGAGCTGTCAGCAATGTTGGTTTGAATCAACAGTTCTACAGTTAGAACTAATGTAACAGAAGAATACTTCCTTAACAGTCTGAAGGAGCTGTCAGCAATGTTGGTTTGAATCAACAGTTCTACAGTTAGAACTAATGTAACAGAAGAATACTTCCTTAACAGTCTGCAGGAGCTGTCAGCAATGTTGGTTTGAATCAACAGTTCTACAGTTAGAACTAATGTAACAGAAGAATACTTCCTTAACAGTCTGAAGGAGCTGTCAGCAATGTTGGTTTGAATCAACAGTTCTACAGTTAGAACTAATGTAACAGAAGAATACTTCCTTAACAGTCTGAAGGAGCTGTCAGCAATGTTGGTTTGAATCAACAGTTCTACAGTTAGAACTAATGTAACAGAAGAATACTTCCTTAACAGTCTGCAGGAGCTGTCAGCAATGTTGGTTTGAATCAACAGTTCTACAGTTAGAACTAATGTAACAGAAGAATACTTCCTTAACAGTCTGCAGGAGCTGTCAGCAATGTTGGTTTGAATCAACAGTTCTACAGTTAGAACTAATGTAACAGAAGAATACTTCCTTAACAGTCTGCAGGAGCTGTCAGCAATGTTGGTTTGAATCAACAGTTCTACAGTTAGAACTAATGTAACAGAAGAATACTTCCTTAACAGTCTGCAGGAGCTGTCGGCAATGTTGGTTTGAATCAACAGTTCTACAGTTAGAACTAATGTAACAGAAGAATACTTCCTTAACAGTCTGAAGGAGCTGTCAGCAATGTTGGTTTGAATCAACAGTTCTACAGTTAGAACTAATGTAACAGAAGAATACTTCCTTAACAGTCTGCAGGAGCTGTCAGCAATGTTGGTTTGAATCTACTGTTCTACAGTTAGAACTAATATAACAGAAGAATACTTCCTTAACAGTCTGCAGGAGCTGTCAGCAATGTTGGTTTGAATCAACAGTTCTACAGTTAGAACTAATGTAACAGAAGAATACTTCCTTAACAGTCTGCAGGAGCTGTCAGCAATGTTGGTTTGAATCAACAGTTCTACAGTTAGAACTAATGTAACAGAAGAATACTTCCTTAACAGTCTGCAGGAGCTGTCAGCAATGTTGGTTTGAATCAACAGTTCTACAGTTAGAACTAATATAACAGAAGAATACTTCCTTAACAGTCTGCAGGAGCTGTCAGCAATGTTGGTTTGAATCAACAGTTCTACAGTTAGAACTAATATAACAGAAGAATACTTCCATAACAGTCTGCAGGAGCTGTCAGCAATGTTGGTTTGAATCAACAGTTCTACAGTTAGAACTAATGTAACAGAAGAATACTTCCTTAACAGTCTGCAGGAGCTGTCAGCAATGTTGGTTTGAATCAACAGTTCTACAGTTAGAACTAATGTAACAGAAGAATACTTCCTTAACAGTCTGAAGGAGCTGTCAGCAATGTTGGTTTGAATCTACAGTTCTACAGTTAGAACTAATGTAACAGAAGAATACTTCCTTAACAGTCTGCAGGAGCTGTCAGCAATGTTGGTTTGAATCTACAGTTCTACAGTTAGAACTAATGTAACAGAAGAATACTTCCTTAACAGTCTGCAGGAGCTGTCAGCAATGTTGGTTTGAATCTACAGTTCTACAGTTAGAACTAATATAACAGAAGAATACTTCCTTAACAGTCTGCAGGAGCTGTCAGCAATGTTGGTTTGAATCCTATAAGAACAATGATATTTGCGAATCTTTATTTTTTTTCATTATTTAGTTTATTGACCAAAAGTTATGTATGAGGTGTCATTTTAAATATTGTTATATTTCACATTGGATTTTCTTTTGATATTTGGAATACATAAGCCTAGTTTTGAAAACTAGGTGAAAATTAAAACTGCAAACAAAATATTTTTTATGTTTTTTTCTATAAAACTAATTAGGAATTTGCAAAGCAATTCCAACGTGCAAATTCATTCTTGATCAAATGCAGTTTTATTGGAAAATTAACTGTTTAATTTGGATACCCATGATTGTTTGCCCAGTTTGAAAATAACACTGTTTTTATGGCACTAAAACTAACATGGCCGACAGCCTCTGCTGACTCTTAAGAAATATCAATTTAAATAATACAACAGTCCGATCGGTAAAACTTTTAGGTGTCTTTCTTGATAAAAAACTTACATGGGATGAACACACAAATAAGGCCAGGTACACACTGCCGGGTATCGCAGAAGTGTGTGTATACCACAATTATTCTTGGAATAGTTGGACCGCTAGAACAACTCCAGTCAATACTGTTCACACTGTGTGCTACACTGTTACGATTACCGCCAACTACATCACTCCTCAGTTCAGTTATAGGCAGTAAATATATCTCGAGTGACAATGGAAATGGAATAGGCAATTCAGTGCATAGAGTGTATATTAAGTAGTCCAGACGGATTGTCCGTTGGCAAATAAAAACTGGAAGATAGTTTTGGGCTTATTCAATTTTAACTACTGTACAGTAACAGTATTTTGAGTGGGTAGTTTTATTGATTACAATATAAACTCAAAGATGTCCCAAAGTTTTTTAGTACAGTTTCTGTTAGAACGTCCATTCAATAAACTGATTAGCTTGTTAATACATCGTATTACCAAGAAAATTACTCTTGTAAGATTGACCATTTCTCCAGAAGAAAGCCTGTCTAGAAGAAAGTTCCTATTGAAAATGATAATTATGTAATTTTATGATAGCATAATTTATTTTAACAAATATAATGATTAATTATAATGCATTTACTTCTGTAAAATATATATTATTCATCAACCGAATAAAATCAAGAATAAGTTACTCATAACTATTAATTAGGCTCACACAACTTATACTCAATACTCATGTTTTATAGCCACTCTTGTTTTTCAAATAAGCAAACACGATTTTTTGGATAGTGTAAAAATCTATGATTATTAGTTCACAAATAAAAAATGTTTCAATCAGCTGTAATTAATGTTAAATATGCATTAAAGTTACATATAACACATTTATAAATATGTAACACAACATATCTGACATTTATATAGTACTGTATGGTAAATAAAATATACTATAAAATATTCATGTATATAAATACTATTTATTGTATTTTTGGCATATGTAGGAATGTTCAGGTGATTGTAAAATCCATTTTGCTGATTCAATTTCAATAATAAAACTTCCAGTGTCCAATTCTGAAATGTTTACAAGAAGGGAAATTTACAAAACTGTTCCACTCCACTCCGGAATCGCATGCACCCGTCATACTCAGCTAGATCCAAGTGGTATGCACAGATAAACAGTACCACTGAAGGAGGGCGAAAAACTACTCTGACAAAACATGTCGGTAGTGTGCAAAGAAGGGCGCGATAGCCATGCATTCAAATTAGACTTAACTGAGCTGCACTAGCGGTCCGACTTTTCGAAAAATTGTGGTGCCTACACACAAGTGCTATAGTCGGTAGTGTGCACCCGGCCTAATACTATCACAAAGTCATCAAGGGTGTGTTTTTTGTTAAGGAAGTTAAAGTCTTGTGTTAGTGAGAAACTACTGAAGATTACTTATTTTAGTTTGTTTCACTCCAACTACATGCAAATATACTATGGGATGATAGTTTAGGTGCAGGCAAGAACTTTTTATGGCAAAAGAAAGCCTTCCGTATTATATTTGTTTTGGACACAGGGATAGCTGTAAAGACTACTTTACAGAACATAAAGACGGTTCCATATATTTTTATTTTGTAAAATTTAATTTACGTGAGAGATAATATAAATGAATTGATTTGTATGGATAAAATTTACATGTATCAGACTAGTCATTAAAATTACCTTGTCCTCCTTGGCGCAAGACTGAGAAAGTTTATGAAAAGCCAGAATTATTTTTAAATAAAACTATTTAACAAATTTCCTGAATCATGTACGTTAGGAGAAATAAATACTTTTAAGAACATAAAATAAAATGCCTAATAAATGTGCGTTTTATTCTGTGAATGAGTTTTTAAATGCTGATGTAGACATATTTCCTGTGATTTAGTTGAATGATATGATTATAATTTGATCCATTGTTATCCTATTAGTATTATCCTGATTGGTTGTATTTAACAATAGATGGTAAAATAGTTTGTTACCTCTGTTAGTGTTTACAACAAGTTACCTCTGTTTTGTTCCGCCACCAATCTTGTGTTATTATAGCACTACCAATTTCGAAGGTTGTCCTTCATCTTCAGGTGCACTTTCTTGGGCTTCACTTAACACTCTAAAGTTCAAATTCTTTCACTTGACAGTTTGAGTTTGAACCACCAACAACAGTAGAGGGGGTTGATGATTCATGGAGAGGGTGGTGTTGCCAACCCCCTCTACTGTTGGTGGTTCAAATTCTTTCACTTGACAGTTTTAGTTTGAACCAACAACAGTAGAGGGGGTTGATGATTCATGGAGAGGGTGGTGTTGCCAACCCCCTCTACCGATGGTGGTTCAAACTCAAACTGTCAAGTGAAAGAATTTGAACCACCAACAGTAGAGGGGGTTGGCAACACCACCCTCTCCATGAATCATCAACCCCCTCTACTGTTGGTGGTTCAAACTAAAACTGTCAAGTGAAAGAATTTGAACCACCAACAGTAGAGGGGGTTGGCAACACCACCCTCTCCATGAATCATCAACCCCCTCTACTGTTGGTGGTTCAAACTCAAACTGTCAAGTGAAAGAATTTGAACTTTAGAGTGTTAAGTGAAGCCCAAGAAAGTGCACCTGAAGATGAAGGACAACCTTCGAAACCGGTAGTGCTATAATAACACAAGATTGGTGGCGAAACAAAACAGAGGTAACCATCTTACCATCTATTGTTATAATTTGATGTCTAAAGTGTTCATGTGGAATTTAGTTGGTATTGGTATGTTATGTGTAAGTTTTATGTATACTACCACCTAAACTCCTTACTGTACAATTAACCCTGCGTTAGTCGCGTCCGTTCTGAAACGCCGTTTGTCGCGCACGGAGTTGGAGACCGGGTTTCTAATATGCGTGGGAAACAGTAGCAAAAATAAAAACTAATTACAATATGATATGGATATTTATTTAGAACATGTTTTCTAAGTACTAAAAGGTAATTTGTTGTAAAAATGTTGTTTTTAAACACAAATTATAACCAGAACTGTTAAAATTATAATGAAATATTTTACGTAAGTAAACTCCTCCCTAAAGTGAAAGTCTTCAATTTAGTAAAACACAGTAAATTGATTAACAAGTAGTATTGGGTTAACTATTATTGTAAAATAATCAAAATGTATTAAATTAAAAACTAAAACTGATGTTTTTTACAATTAATTGTAACTAATAATGGATATTGATTACAGTGCATAAAAATCTTATAATTAAATAATTGTAAAGAAAAACTAAACGTAAGTAAATAATATAATAATAAAATACGCAGAAATAATAAACGAGAAAACACCTCTCTAAAGTAAAAACTTTGAAAATAAATTTGTGAAGTGCAGGTATCTAGTAATAAACTCTATATTGAGAACTATAGTAGTAGTAATAAAAATAAATAATAATAACAGTAATGATAATAAAAATAAGTAATTTGAATGGAGTTTAATCCTGTATAATTTCCATAGAGAGTTTATTTAGAAGTCCCTTTTGGTAATGGCACTTGTATTAGTCTGATTCATCAATCTCCATATTTTCTGGCACTTCAAGTGGACAATTGACACAAAGCTTGAGGCCAGTATGCTCGCCGCAGATGTAAATATTACAACGTGCACACTTAAATTTTGATTTCCTGTTTTGTTTCCAAGAGCACAATGAACATCGACCATGAGTGGTTCCTTCCAAAGCGACTTGTTCTTGTCGATGTGTTGGTACTCCAGCTAGAGATCTAATTTGTACCTGGAGCTGTCGAGGAAGGTTGGTCAAAGTAGCCCTAACTTTCAAGTGGTCCAAGCATAACTCATGGCTGAGCGTTTTCAAATACAATCTTCTTGCTACTTCCTGTTGGGTGTTGGACCGCCAAATTATGAAACTATTAATCCCTCCAATGTTCATCATTGCAAAGAAAATAACAAGTGGCCACCGATTAGTTATTCTGGCAACTGAATAAATAGCCTTCATTTGGTCGAGCGTATCTACGTTTCCCTTAGTGGAATCGTATAGAGTCACTATTTCAGGCTTGTGAGCATCGCCAGATGCTTCATCAATGGAGTCATCAAAGTGCATGGATGACAGAAGTTGAACATTTCTGTTCTTTTTGGGGACATATGAAACAAGTGTCATGTCTTCACCGAAGCCAAAGAGACTTGTTTGAGGAAGCCTTCCCTTTGTTTCTACAAAACTAGGAGGTATCTCTCTCTTGTTCTTTCTTACTGTACCGACAAGTGACAACCTATGCTGATGTTTCAGTGTACTAACTAAAGGGACGGATGTGAACCAATTGTCCACAGTGACATTTCTCCCTGTCCCAGATATTGGCTGAATTAAACGAAGAACTACTTCAGATGGGGAGTTGTCTACTTGATGTGGCCCTGCAGGTTGTTTTCCACCATATATCTCCATATTTAGAGCATAGCAAACCCTAGAATCCGTTAAAGCAAATATTTTGATGCCGTATCGTGCTGGCTTTGACTTTATGTATTGTCTAAAGCCACATCTGCCTCTAAAAGGCTCCAACATTTCATCTATTGTAGTGTGTGCACCTACTCTATAGTGAGCTTTACAGCATTCATTAAATTGCTGGAAAACCTCTCTAATGGCAGCTAACTTATCTAAACTTGTTCGTTCTACTCTCGTAATTTTGTTATCAAATCTTATGGCTAGTAGCAAAAATCTGAACCTTTTCTGTGACATTACGTTTCTAAAAAATTCAATGCCAGTTCCATCTTTGGCATAGAGATCATCTAGATTTAAATGGGATGATCGCATTACTCCGCCCATATACAAGAGTCCAAAAAAAGCTTTAATTTCTGCCCCATTTGTCACAAGAGCGTCTCTCTCTCTCTAGAAAAGTTACTTTTATGGTCTTCAATCCACTGATTCGTATAATTGACAATATTGTCTAGCATAGTTCCTGGGAAAAACAATGTCCATGTATTTATTGGAGTATCAGCATTCTTAGCGGCACCTTTTACACCAGGCAAACGTGTAACAATATTTTGTCGCATTGCTCTGACATTTTGCCGTTTAGGATGTGAGTACCAGATACTAGTATTATCCTTACCTAGAATACTTGGTCGACTTCGTTGAGGTATATCAGGCTGAGGTGCAACAGCTTGAGGTGGAGGAGGTTCATGATGAAGGTGAGGTCCAACATGAATTGTTTCATCACTAGATTGTTCAGTATCGGTGTTGTGGTCACTTTCAGCAAGAGAATCATCTTCTTCCGACTGAAACCGATCATCTATAGGGTCACTTTCACTCGGAGTTTCACGTAGAAGTTGTAGAATACGTTCCTCTTCTTTAGGATCCATTTTAATGGGTAAAATCACAAACAATAATAAATAAATTTATATACACACAAAATAATACCGGTCCCTGACTGTGAAGTTTTAGTGACACAATTAGTCGCGAACGGAAACCAGTTCCGGGGTAATATCCACACAAATAGTCACGCCGGAATATCAGACCAGGCTTTCAACAAAACTAGTCTATTGTCATCAAGGTCACGTCAGACACTGCTTGTACTCGTTAGAATAGGGGAGGGGGTTCTAAAACTCAGCTAGACAGAAGGAGAGTGCAGGCTGCCAACTCAAAACCAAATAACAATAAAAATTCCCTGCACCCGGAATCTGAGACCGTGCGCGACTAACGCAGGGTTAATATCAATTTGTTTTACTTTGTTCAGCCTGTAATCAAATGCCAATAAAATGTTTCTTATTCTTATCTGCAGTTATTAATTAATTAATTATTAAAGTTAGGTAAATTGCTTAGCATTAAATTAAAGTAAAATAACTTCCTGCTCTTTAACAAATAAATAGTGATGTCTAAATAAACATAATTTTTACATGTATCGATGATTTAACTAAACCAACCTTTAATGGTGACGGATATATCCCAGACAATATGTATAAAGAGAGCAAGAGATCTGTTTTATAACGCTTACTACATAAACTTGAAAATAAATCAACTGAAATAGCCTTACTCAGCTTCAGATAGTGAAGCTGTAGACAATTAAGGCAGAAAACCCATAACTTCCGACTCTATCATGGATATGACCGTAATATTCCAGTTCATTTTAAATTTGAGTACTCTCATTATCTATTCATTCAAATAACTTTATTAAAAAGAGATACAAAATATACATGAATGGTGTTAATATATGGTTCATCTCAATCAAGCTTAGAACTATAGGAAATAAAAGAATTAAATTGTAAATCTAATTCATATAATATTCCTGAACGTTATATAAGCTTTATCATTAAAGAAAACTTAAAATGATTGATTGATTAGCACATAACCTATTATACATTTATTATATTAGATAATATTAAAACAGGTGCATTATTTGCAATAGTTTTCCCTAAATCTAACTTAATATAATTTTCCTAACAATCAATTTTTTATAGGCCCAAAGAATCATTCATCATATGTC
>JAQJVL010001746.1:0-15000 GCA_035578905.1 Stictocephala bisonia | reverse complement strand
GAATAAATTAAAATTGGGGGTATCCCGTCGAAGATTTAAAAGCAATGCATGTGCAATGTAGACCGTAGTAGTAGTTGAAAATGATTTATTAATAGTCGGTGTGACAAAACCCACATTAGCAGAGTAACGTGTGCTATAAGTGTGTAAAATTGGAGAGAATATAGAATTATAATGTTTGAATATAAATACCATTAAATGTTTAATAAAGAGTTGACGAATATTAAGGACTGATACGTCTTGGAATAAGGTGTCCGTAGGGTAACGTCTGGCCTTACCGAAAGCTACTTTCAAAATAGACTTCTGTACAACATATAATGGTTCTAGAGTGCTTTTGTTAGCTCCTCCCCACGCAATAATACCAAACGACAACAACGATTGTATGTAAGCATATTATACGACTTTAATTTCATTGTCATTTAAAACTTCACGCAATTGTCTAAAAGCAAACAAATATTTTCGAATTTTAGTTTTTATGTATTGTATGTGCTCCGCCCATCTCACACGGATTACACCTAAATATTTGTAAGTTGTCACTCTCTCTATAGCCTCACAGTTACAAGTTAAACTTAGATATATTATGGTTTTTAAATGGCAGATTAAAAACTAGTTTTTTACTTTTCCTTAGTTTTTAATTTGTAATTTAGTTGTTTCTTGGTGTCTTTTTTTCCTTTCTTATGAGTAAGTAAACTGTTGAATTAATTGTAATCTAACTTGTGTTGTATTTATTGATTTTTACTGTTGTTTAGTTTTCATTTATATATATATATATATATATATATATATATATATATATATATTTATAATTCGGCTGTAAAATCTTGAAATATTACATTCAAATATAAAATAACCCTGATATTTGAGTATCAATCCTTATTCACTAAGTAATTCATACATATGCCTACAAGCCCAAGTGGACTAGCAAGTGAAGTTTTAAAAAAGTTCACAATCAGAACACTATTCAACAATCCATAAACTAAGTAAAATTGAAAGTAGTTACTGTCATTACGCTCACCCGTAGTGTGGGTGGCTGTGATATTGAATTATGATATTAATATTGAAACTGAAATCCATCAAAATGAAGTAGGTTTCTGCCTTGATTGATTGTTTCACTATCACATACCGAATAAGCATCAAATTCATTAATGGCCTTTTAACTTGGAAGAGTTGTTACTGAAACACTTACTTTAAGTACTGGGAATGCTGACAGAGTACAGCATACCATTCACTCCTCACCACGATTAGTGGGTAATTTCTGAACCATTCGGTGCCATTAATTTATTGTTCTATTATGTAATTTGGACTGGTCAATTGTTTCAGCTTCCAGCAACATAGCTGTTTGTGTGCAGTACTATGTTTCTGTATAGTATATGGAATGCAAAGGTCTGTTAAAAGCTTTGTATTTGTCAAAGGAAATTCCAAAACAAACCGTTATTATTAATTTATTACAGTTTTTGAATACAACAATTTGGAAAATTATAATCTAAATCGATATTAAAGGATTTTTTGCTTAAAATGAAAAGCATTATCTTAAACTTAATTACTTACAATTAGACTATAATTTTTCTCATTCTTAATATTAAATGAAAACTATTAAAATTTGTCTATTAATATTTATTCAATGTTTATCTACATTTCTTTCTAGATCCCACTCTTAAATTTTTCCAAAATTATTTTGGTCTCTGTAACTCATAAATGATCTGTTCAACTCAATGATCAGTATGACTAAAATTAATCTTTATAATAATAATAAAGAATACATTTATGTAAATATAATTCCTAAAACTTAAAATTAGTTTATGAACTAGTCTAATCAGAAGATATTAAGGTGCAACTTAATTCTATAGTGTAAACTAAGTACAATACAAGTGAACGTCAGACTACACAAATTGTACACATTTTGTACACTTATTGTAATATAAGTACAAAATGTATAAATATTTACCAGAGGGATTCACAAAGGAATAATTGTGAATACTACAAGGATTCATTCTATTGTGAAGAATCTCTCTGGTCTGAGGATAGTAAACGTGGTTTACCGAAGTCAATCACTATAATATTTGTACGATTTTTACTTGAATATAAAAAAATGTATAAGAAAATATTGATAAACTAAGGTATACTAATAATTGAATCTTATTTTTGCAAGAAGCATAAACCTTAATGTGACATGAAAGCATTCATTAAGTCTTGTTGCGGTCTCATCATTTTCTTTTTCCGCCCCTATATGAAATGGCATGTTTTGCTTCTATCGGTTCAAGGTGCCAACTGTGTCTTTTTATTGTTACGATCAAAATACTTTAAATTTGAAATAAAAATTTGATTATTAATTGTTCAAAAAATTTATAAAAAACAGTAGCCTACCATAGTTCTTTTTAATAGTAATAACCATAAATGTTTTGCATGATTGGTTTTGTGCAATATACCATATAAAATTATCCAGTCTGCAGTTCCAACATTTTTATAAAATTGCATTACCAGTGAGTAAATTATTTTTTGTTGGTTTTATGCAAGTCAAGAACTTGTGCTGTCCACTCATATCACTGCAGGTTTTTTTAATATACTAAAGACCAATTATCATGCCTTGAATTAAAAGTATTTCCTTGTATTGATCCATAAACAAGGGTCTTGTGACTGAATACTAATCTACACATGTCACATAGCAAATAGAAAACTACAGAATGACAAAGAAAAATAACTTGTTCACTCAAATGTGACTGTCAGCAATGCCACTGCAGACTAAAGTTAACTATAATAATTGCTTATAGAAACAAACAGCCAATAGAAGGCTGTAGGCATATATTTGCTGTGACACGTGCCTGTGCTGCTATCTAATGGTTTTAAATAAGCATTCAAATAACAGTTTGGTGTACTATTAGCTTAGTTACATTCACTTCAGTGTATGTTTAAGAGAGACAGAGAGATGGTTATTGCTGGCGTTACCTGTGAAAACAGAAAATGAACCATTTTTACAGAACAGAAAAACCGACTTACCATTTTGGCTAACCTGTGTCAAACATATAATTTCCTCTCCCAGAAATCTAGGTAAATACAATAACCAACTTGTCAGTGCCTTCCAAGAGAGAGGTTACCTTACCAACCTTATTAAAAACCAAATCAGTTTAACCAAGTCCCAAAACTAACCCCAAACCAAAAGTAGTTCACAATGCTTACCCCTTGTGGCTAATTACCACCATGGCCTACAGAAATTCAACCAAACACCAAATCCTGAAAGATGGCTTCA
This sequence comes from Stictocephala bisonia, assembly GCA_035578905.1. Lineage (NCBI taxonomy): Eukaryota > Metazoa > Arthropoda > Insecta > Hemiptera > Membracidae > Stictocephala > Stictocephala bisonia. The sequence continues at coordinate 11,759 of JAQJVL010001746.1, read as the reverse complement.
ACGTCTTAAAAGCTTTCCCTCACACTAAAGATCTCCTAGAAAAACCTCCTAATAGTAATTTATATATATGAACAAAACATATTATTGATTATAATTTGTATATAAATACAGACAATTATTAAAAAATGAACAAAAACTAATTGAAGCTTCTTCAATATTAAAAAATATCACTAATAACAATAAAAAGTAATGCAATAAATTAGAAGAAGTTCACTTCTTGAAAGTATATTTTAATTTTCTTTCTTATTAGGTTTTAATCAGCCTATGCACGGTACTGTACAATAAATATTGGATGAAATAGTAGCATTTAATAACAGAAAAAGCAACCCAAATAAGTCTTATGTTACAGTCCAAGTACAAACCAAGTAGTCAGTCCTAAATTTGATGAAAACCTAAGTTTAAGCCTATTTTTTCTCAACATGCAGGGTATTAAAGATAAAACATTAATTCTTGAAAGCTTTTTGATTAACTTGCCTAACCTTCTTGGTATTTGCATATCAGAACACTGGCTTGGGGAGTTAGGAGTAACGTCATCTTTCCCCAATAGTTTCTATTGTGCTAGCGCATATACTAGGGTATCACACATAAGAGGAGGAACCTTGATTTTTATAAAAAGCGGTGTCTGCACTAGGATTTGTGATGTCAGCAAATTTTGCACTGAATTCAATTTTGAGGCCTGCACAGTATTTATTGATTCGCATAAATTAATTCTAGTGTCCCTCTATCATTCTACAGCTGGTAATCCTAATATTTTCTTAGAGTCTCTAAATAAACTTTTATTCTTTCTCAGTCAATGGTCCAATTATACTGTCGCCCTAGGTGGAGACTTTAATATTAATTTTGACGTAACCTCAAATAAAAACATAGTTAAAACACTTGTTAATATACTAAGATAGTACAATTTCTATTACCTAAATAAAAAACCAACAAGAGGAAACAATTGTCTCGACAATGTTTTTGTCAACTGTCCCAGAGACGTAGTCAATAACCGTGTTATATCGTTTCCCTTCTAAGATCACGATGGCATTCTGATTGACCTAACGCTAAAGCATGATCTTGGTAGACATAAAGCTGGCGCTAATGGCACTGCTTTCAAACTTACCCTTCTTACTTCCAGCGTTTTTGACCTGGCTCAGAAGTTGGAGTCTTATGATTGGATTAGCCTTATGGATCAATGGTTATTAAATAATAACGATACAGATTGGCTATTTAACTGCTTTTTTAATAAAGTAATTTGTTGCATTCAGTTCTTCCAAGGATTAAAAAACCCCAAAAAGCTAGGTAATGTTAGTCTAAATAGATGTAAGAATAACTGGTACACAAAGGAGCTAGCTGATATGAAAAGTAGATTAATTTTTCTTAATTCTTTAATGAAAGGTGCACCATGTAATAATCATCTATCTGAAAGTATAAAAACTATGAAATGTCAGTATAAGCAGGCCATTGTGAAAGCAAAGGTGTCTTACAACACAACACTTATTGAAAACAGTAGTAATAGGTGTAAGGCAGCATGGAACATAATAAAATCTAACTCATCTCCTATAAATTCAGGAAAAATCAATATCTCACCAGATGTCCTTAATGACCATTTTATTAATTCTGTGAATGATATTAAAAATCAAATTGGTCAAAGTGTGTGTTTACCTGCAGAGCTTGTTCGGAGGGCACCCACCACTGGAGTAATTTTCAAATGGAAGCTTATTACAACTGATGACATTACCAACGCAGCTAAAAGGTTAAGTAACTCTGATAGTCGTGACATTTATGACCTGTCAAATAATATATTAAAGCAAATTACACCCTGCTTGGCTTACCCCCTGTCTATCTGCTTCAATAAATGTCTCCAGAATGGTGTCTTTCCGGACATGCTCAAGATATCTAGAATATGTCCTATTTACAAAAAGGGACCCAGGGACAGGCCAGACCGCTATCGACCTATCTCTCTAATACCTGTGATATCTAAACTCTTTGAAATTTTAGTGTATGACCAAGTTAGTCTATTCTTAGAAACAAATGGCATCCTTAATTCAACTCAATTTGGATTTAGAAAGGGAAAGTCCACCATGGATGCCATTGATACTCTTGTAAAAGACATTCTGCTTGTATTTGAGGAAAAAGCTTACGGTCAGGCCACCCTTTGTGATTTAACTAAGGCCTTTGACTGTGTTGGTCATAATGACATAATCAATTTTCAATTTCAATTCAAAAATTCAATTCAAAAGAAATTTATTTCACACACATCTTGTATAATACAATAAGGTATACAAAGCAAACACAATTTGGTATGATAAACTTAAAAATAAAAATAACAAACATCTGTGAAATAAAGTAGGGATCCCAAAGGCCTAGCCTATAGTGGGATTTCCTTCACTTTGAATAATTAAAATAAAACTAGGAGCGACAGTGCCAGCTACTTATATAAAACATAATTGTATAATTAATCATAAATACCCTTGACTGTAAAATGTAAACAATGATGTTCCACAATCACAATTAAGTTACTATAGAAATGAAATGAAAGACTAAATACTTGATTAAATTCCAACCCTTCCAAATACGATTAAAATATATTTCTTAAGTTAATTTTGTATTTTAATAAAGTGTTCAACATCAGTTAAAGAAAACAAAAATTCTTTTAGCGTATTTAAAAATTTGTTTATATTGAGTAGATGAATTTCCCCTAATTGCTTCGCAACTAGATTGTATAATCTAGGAGCAATACAAGTATAAAACTGCTGGAAGCATGTCAAATTGGATTTTGGAATTTCTAGGTTTTTTCTTCTCAGATCGTATATCGGTGATACGCCAAAAAAACAAGTTGAACTTCTTATAAAAAAGATTTTTAAAACTTTATAAATGTACAAATGTCTAATTGGAAGTACTTTAAGATTTACGAAAATTGGCCAAGAATGACTTGTCCTGCAGGAAAAGGTTACAATGCGTAAAAAGGATTTCTGAAGGATTGAGATAGGATATAACGCTGAAACATATGTCCCTCCCCAACATGTCAGACCATAGCTCAGTTTAGATCCAATCAAAGCATTATAAACACTGAGTAAAACTTTATTAGGGCAATAGTCTCTTAATAAATAGAAACATCTAACACTTTGCAACAATTCATTTTTTAGTTTCTTTATGTGCCCCTTCCATGATAGATTAGAATCAATTACTAGTCCCAAATATTTTATTTGTTCAACTACACCTATTTCTAGACAGTTGCAATTTGTGATGTTCGTGCAATCAATTTCATGATACCTCAGGGGGTTCTTCAATCGCTTTTCCATTCTCAGGCTGAATATCATATACTTTGTGTTTTCACTTAAAACCATAAAATTGTTTTCAAACCAACAACGTAAAAATCTAATGTCTTGCTGCATGTGTTCATACATAGTTTCTAAATCATCACATTCATATGTCAAGGCCGTGTTGTCTGCAAATGCTGTTATGTTCCCTAAATTTCCGTTACACAGGTCATTGACGTAGATTAAAAATAGTATTGGGCCAAGTACTGATCCCTGTGGCACTCCATACTTGACACTACCCAATTCACTACAAACTGCTCCTAATCATAAAACTAAAATACTATGTTTTTAGAGATAAAGCTTTAAAGTTTTTCAGATCCTACCTGAGCAACAGAAAACAAAAAGTTTGTGTTGAGGATACATGGTCTCAGGAACTACCAGTTGAACATGGAGTCCCACAAGGCTCAATTATTGGGCCTCTATTATTTATCATAGCTGTTAATGATCTTCCATTTTCCATTAAATCTCACACTATTTTATACGCAGACGACACCACCATTTTTAACTCAAATAGCTGCTTACACGAACTTAATGACATAGTAACCAGTACAACTGCAGATGCTGCTCTCTGGTTTCAATCAAATGGATTCTTATTAAATAAAGACAAAACTCAAAACATTATTTTTAGTCTTAAATCCGGTGTTCCTGATTCCAAATCGTATGTGACCTCAGCCAAGTTCTTAGGAATTACGTTAGACAACAACCTTACCTGGGGACCTCATATAGACAGTTTGAGTGCAAAATTGTCTAGAGTTGTCTATTTATTAAGGCGACTAACCTTTTGTGTTAAAGGAAACTACATCAGAAATGCTTATTTTGCCTACTTCCAATCATTGCTCAGGTACAGGCTGATTTTTTGGGGAAATAGTTCCAGAATTCAAGAAATTTTAATACTACAAAAAAAAAAAGCTCTCCGATCTTTTATAAAAAAAAAAAAAAAATAATAATAAAGCTAGTGATCATGAGCACTGTGAACCATTGTTTATTAAAACTCAAATCCAGACAACAATTAACCTGTATTTGTACGATAGCATTATTTATGTATTGAAAAATTCTGACCGATTAAATTTAACCACAATTATCACAATTACAACACTAGATCTAAAGATAATGTATCTATCGCCTCACATAGGCTTAACAAAACTAACAACAGTCATGTAGTTTTATCATTGAAAGTGTACAACTCCCTTAGACATTTAATAAATCAGTACCCTGTGAAGACATTTAAGCATAAATACTACAACTGGCTGTTAATGAATCCTTTTTACAGCATGGATGATTTTTTTCAATTGATAAACATAAAATTTTATATTGTACCTATTTATTTACATTGTCTCTAAATACTTGTTTGTCTCTATTTATTCATTGTTGTTTAATGTTCACCTGTCTTCAATATTTATTATATTTATTTATTTTGTAGTTGTTGTAAGTAAACTGTCTTTATTTGAACACAGACCATTTATTTTAATTTTGTTGTCTCATAGTTTTGTTTTAGTGTCTCTTTATTTATTTTGTTACTTAGTTTTATAATATTTATTTGAATATTTTAACCTCGTTTAATCATACATATATATTTATTAATATGGTATTTGTACTGATCTGGCCTGTCTTTTTCCATGCTGCCTTATTACCTTGTATATTACCTTGTCTATTTATCCTTTGGTTCATTGACTGCAAATCAAGTTACTTCTCATTAGTTTTAATCTTTCAGCTATGGTAGAGATTCCTACCATAAGCACCAAACTTTTAGGTTAACATAGTTTTAGTCATTTAGGTTAGTTCATTTTGACTTGGCTGTTCAATGCTGTATGATGACTTTGTCAATGATTGTAATAATCCAAACGGCAATAAAAATATTATTATTATAGTAATTGGCGTGATTGACTATATGAAAATAAAAAAAAATGTATATTTCCCAACATCAAATGTTTCTTTCATCTGCCAAATTTGGTGTTTTATAATGTTATGATAGTCAACACTTCTGATAGTCAAAACATCACAAATATTTTTAGGAAAGAGAAAAAGAAACAAAATGTTAGCATGAGATTTTTATATAAAATTAAGAAAACTTTCCCATTTTCATGTTTAACAGTATAGTAGTAGTTTTCAGTGATTCTTTGTCTGGACATACAAATGAATTTGAATATATAAAACTTCATGCCTTTGTGAATGTGATATTCACAATAATAATCATAACTGTGACTTTCATTGAAACTGCACAAGTCATGAAGTGTACCTGTTGTAATTACTAATATGATATGTAAACTACATGACTTGTGCTGTTTCAATGGAAATCAGTGCCTTCAGTATCACAGAGGCATGAAGTTCAGAGGACTTATCGTAACTCACTGACAGTATATACTTATATAAAGACTACATGGGGTGATAATTTAAGTATTTAAATATACATAATAATAAGATTATACTCTTTAATTTCTTATTTCAGAGATCATTTCACTTAGATAATGTATCTTAGAATTTGATTATGCACTATGCATACATATTAATTGGCCTAATGATTCAAGATACAATTTGTCAAATTCAAATGAATTCATATGAGCAGGTGGAAGAAAACAAAAACAATGCAACATCAAATAATATCGGTAACTGGAATGTAAGGGAGGTTTACAGTCAAAGTGAATCCCAGAGACAAGATATTCCAGTTGAATCTTATGAAGATTTAAGTACATAAGTGGAGAAAACTTCTAGGACAGAGATGAATATTACAACTGAGAAGAAAACTTGAAAAGTCACTTTTAAAAATGGTAGACAAACAATATCTCCATTAATAGACTTTCTAATTAGGACTAGGATAAAGTATAAGTTAGCAGCAATATGTAATAGAGATAATATATAATCAGAGGACTATATACATTATAAGTTGGGGATATATATGGTTGGAATAAAAGCTGTCAAATGAGTGGAAAACCCTTAAGTATCGTTATAATAGTGATGATTATACATACAGACCGATTCTTACAATACTATCTATCCATGATTTGCATGTAATCTAAGTTTGATTCTATATAATTTATTAATATTACAGATATAATTATACATTCAAATGTACCCACACGTCCTACAATAATAATTATGTTTTAGTAAAATATTAGATTCTTAGGCAGAGACACTAAAAATAAGATACAGTATAAATAATATAATAAATGATCAATGTAACTAAATAGCCACAGTGTCAGTCACCGTTCACATAGTCAGACAAGCCGTACCACGAATAAGGTTTTGTTTTGCAGCATCAGATTTCTTGAACTATTACACATGTAACATACTGTTTTTTGTCAATTCCTTCCTTTATCAGATCCAATTCCAATGGTTGTACAATCTCGTTACTCGTCCATCAGCCGATGACTGTCACCCTCTTTTTTCAGAGCTTAACTGTCAGATAGTCCTATCTGAAAGGTTTATTTTCTGCATCGAGAACATAAAACCAACAGCATAAGGGCATGTGCAGTTCTACAGCATTCGGTAGGTGAAAACAAGTTCGCCTGTGAGGTACAGTATACAAAGACAAACCCGTGCTTTTCAGGACTAAAATATTGATTACCCACTCTCACAATAAACAGCATTTTAAATTACTTGAGATTGAAGTGTAATTTTCAAACTTTGTATATATATACCATAAGTTTTTGAAGATAAATGTAGCTTTGTAAGTAAAAATTGTGGCCTGTGTACTTTTTAAATATTCATTTAAAGTTTTATTTTTTTGTTTTAAAACATGACATAAAAATGTCAGTTGGCTACAACAGTTTTATTTATTTTTTGTCAGAGACTTGGTCAAAGCAAGAAAGTTGAATGATTTGTTTAAGAATTTTAGTTCAATTTATGACTTATACTTTGGACACAATCTTAGGTTTAAGAGAAGAGTAGATATAACATGGAATGGAACATAAAATGGAAATCACTATAATATATACTGTAGTAATTTATTTTTTATATTTATTTATAGCTACATAACACATTAATTATTTATATGATAAATTATTTTGTTCACTGGACTCTGGACACAAGTTTAATAATTTGCATGTTTATTTATATTATTTAGGATTAATGCTTTTTTGTAATTGGCATATAAAGCTGTAAAAAAGCATTTCATTTAATAAAGAATTTCATTTAATAAAGAAAAAAAAAAGAAAAAAAAAAACATCGCTTTAACTCCTGACCAGAGGATCGGTTACAAACAGCATACAATGGTTTAACTGTAGGGTAACATTTTTACATTTTTTTTGCACCATACGTTGACTAAATTACTTTCTATTATTAATTCTGTTAAACATTAAAAAGGAACAAAACTAAAACAGAAAAGTTTTTGGAAGAGGGAGTAATGATTAAATTTTATTTCACGAAAGCTGTTTTTAAATCTATACTTAAAATGAGCTGTATGTCCTATTAGTTATTTGCAAAATATATCCTATGGTAACCAAAAGTTGCTTTATTTTGAACTTCTTCAAACAAAAAATGTTAATATTACTTATTTCAGAACTGCTCTAATATGTTAAAACATTTTATTTAATTATTTTCTAACTTAGCTGGTAAGTTTTTCAGGGTTGGTTAAAATTCAACGTAGAAAAGAAATAAAAACCACAGCACAGATATTTTCAGCACAAACTTGAAAATGTTTGTTAAGTGTTGCTGTAATATAGTATAACTAAATACTTAAAAATAAAAAATTACTAATTGTTCAACAATCAATATTGCTTTTTAAGACAAAATACTGTCATGTAGTACGTTAATTTATACATTTAGTGGTAATGCAATAAGATAAAAAATGTGTAAAAATTATATGTAGTGCTCAAATATATGGTTTTTGCAAGCTACCACTTTAAAAAAATTTAAAATTATGTAAAAGTGTTATACTTGGAAAAAAGTCATTACATTATAATAAAAAATAAATAAATAGCAAATGATCTCCTGTCACAAAGCTAAATCCAATCCATCAAGCCATCTAAGACCTGCCTCACTGATTCTATTTATGCTACCTAATTCCTCCATAAAACAGTGCAAGAGGCACTCTGAAACTATGTGATCCATTGTTTGGATAGACTTCTTGCAATCACATGACTGATATACTGTCAATCCCTATTTGTATTTCTAGTAGTTACATCTGCCCATTCCAGTTCGGAACCGATTCAATAATGTCCACTCCAATGAGGGAGGTTCATCCTACCTACAGGTATTGATAGATTGTAAATTAGGAACTTATTTCATCCATCAAAACTGTTCCACGCTATGGCCCAGCTAGTATTGGGCGAGAAATTTGATCTGCTCAACTAGAAAGCAGTATGTAGAGGTGGGTTTCGAGATTTTAAGCTACCGTTCTGACGTGGGAGATCCTGGGGTATTCAAGATCTTATTAAATTCTTTACATATTGCCTTCTGACGTCTTATTTCTGGAGGAGCTATATTGCACAACACTGGGAGCCAAGGAAGTGGAATTGTCATGAGAGTACCACTAATAGCTCTCATAGCTCTGTTAAGTTGGACATCAACCGCTTTTGTATGTGCACTATTTAGCCATACGGGTACACTGTATTGAGCAGCTGAATAAACCAGAGACAAAGCAGTAGTAAGCAGGACCTTTGTGTTGGCTCCCCAAGGTGTTCCGGCAATATGATGTAGTACATTGGTCCTGGTTTTAATTTTACCTGATGTTTTTTAAACGTCAGCGATCGATCTAACATTACTCCAAGTTACTGTGGATGATCATTATGGTAGTTCAATAATAACCACATAATAAAACTAAATGATGAAATACAGTAAGGAGCAAGAGAAGTCAACTAAGTGGCATATACATTTTGCTTACATCTATAATATGATATTAGATTTACAAATTCAAATTAATTTACATTTTTCTGAAATAATTTAAATTAATGATCAAAATAAATCCAAATCAACACAGAGCACAACTGACTTAATTAACACAATTAAAAATATTAATTGTCCTGATAAACATCTTTCAACATTAAATAAGGTTTATTCGCCATTAAAGATTCATATAAAAACTCTCTTGATCTAGTGTATGCAGTAGGGCATTTCAGGGATACAAGAGAAAGAAGATCAGGACATCTACCAGGTTGTTCAGCAGCTTATATAAAAATAAGACGTCTTGAATGTTCCTTCTAGTGACGAGTGGGAGGAGTGAAAAGGACTGGCCAATCGTGGTTACAGGAGCACTAACTAATGTAGTCATAGCCAAGCCTCACATCAATCGCTCTCAGGAACCTGTTCTGTATGCTCTGCAGCTCTGACTGAAGAGTACCTTTGATGAGGAGACCAAACATCAGAACACTATTCCATATTTGATCTGACCAATTCACAGTACAAAATCTTGAGCGCTCCGGTGCCATTCATGCCTCTGGTGGAACGAAAAAGTAAACCGAGATATCTTAGGGCTTTTTTACATTTTTGAGAATATGTTGCTCAGGATTAAGATCATGAGAAAGAATTACTCCCAAGTCACGAATAGATGTTCGGTGTTCCAACATTTCACCATTTAACAAATAGGAAAAGATAATAGAAATAATATAGGTTAAGTTACCTTTTTTTTCCGTCAACAGTTCTTCTTTCATAAATGTGCTATGTACATTTCAAAGCGTAGAGCTTCATCATCAGGCTTTCCAAAAACGTCACATTTACATACTAAACATGGAAAGCCTGATGATGAAGCTCTACGCTTTGAAATGTACATAGCACATTTATGAAAGAAGAACTGTTGACGGAAAAAAAGGTAACTTAACCTATATTATTTCTATAATATAACAGTTCTGGAGGCTAATAAAACAAAATGAATAAAGATAATAGGTGTCTTAGTACAGTGAAAAGTGATGCACGTGCACTTTCTAATACTGAGTGACATGGAGCTGATCTCAACCACTGAAGCACTAAGTCGAGACTATTAAGAAGCAAATCACAATCATCCAATGACTTGATTTATTTATTGTAGGAGAACATACTCTAAGAAAGTATACACAATTTTAAAGCTAAAGAAAATAGTCCCAAATAGGTTGTGGACAACCTGTGTGCGGATAACCTTGAAAAGGATCGTTAACACAAGTAGGTTGTAAATGTCATGAATTACTTTAATTAATGCAATTATGTGTGTGTGTGCGTGCGTGTTCAGCCTTAACTTTGATCCAGAAAGAGAGAAGGCTTGAATCTTTAAAAACACTCTTTATAGATTAATTACTTGAAAGTTCAACCAATTTGAATGCATCCTATTGAGCAGATGTCAGTCTACTTTTTTTAATTGGTGCTTGTCAAATGGATTACTCATCCTACATGCTGTCATCAGCTGTACGAAAGTAAATCCTAAAAATAATCAATATCGACAACAACAACTAAACAAAGTATTGTTAGAGTAGCCTTAGCTAAGTAGAAAAATGTGAAATAAAACATTGCTATTTGAATCAGAACTTGACATGGCAATACAGTCAATTGTAAATACATTTTATAATTTTCCTGAGGTTATAAACTAATTCAGACAGATGCTCCTTAATTGTTGTGGCTGTTATTTCGTGTACTGTGACATCGTAAAGACTCCAACCAACAAATCTCACTGAATAAGTAAAATAACACGTCCATGAAAAATAACCTAAAAGCATATTGTTTGACTGTTAGAATTCGTTCACTCAACTGAAATCTACCGCTGAAGAGTTGAATCATCGTATCTGCCACACCCACCTGAGTGAAGGGAACACAGCATTGTCATATCGGAATTTTGTACTCGCCGACCTCTGCTACCCACCAAGATTTGCTTCGCGACCCATAGTTGGGAACCACTGTGTTACGATACGTTATTTTTATACGTATAAGTAAATGCAGTGATTTAAAATTAATTTAAGTCAATACAAAATAATTTTGAATTGATAAATTTAATAAAAGTCATGCAAATCTGTTTCATATATTTTCCTTTGAAAGTACACTATCTTGTTTATGAATTAAAAAAATCAACTTATATGAACTTTTCCAGAGGTTTCAGAACAATAGCTTTTATTTAATATATAGATATGATTGAGTTTAGATACTGAAAAGTGCCTCATATTTTTCATATATGAATTTAGAATATATGAAATGTCCTTGTGTAGTCTCCTCACTATGCATCTCTTAACCATGTTCTTTAAAGTGTGCAAAACAAGTTCTACAGGCTCCAATGATACTGTAGACGTGTGCCTCATCGAGAGGTCTCTGTACCGGCACTTAACAGCAGGAGTTTCTACTCACACTTACCTCCAGAAGAAAGGAGTTCAATCTAATCTTCCTGCATAAACTTATTAATGGTATTATAGATTCTCCAGAACTTCCCAAACACATATCATTTTCAGTGCCTGAAAGAACTAGATCAAGAAATCTTTATATGATCAGCACCACTCAAGTAACTACAGTTACTTTTGTCCTATCACATGTCTTCATAGGTTTGGTAATAGAGTTCCTGAAGATGTCGAC